>CP025650.1:23684799-23705713 GCA_003576665.1 Ipomoea trifida
TTGAAACCCTAAACCCAAAGACTCGAAACACTAAATCCAAAGACTCGAAACCCTAAACCCGAGACTCGAGACTTGAAACCCTAAACCCAAAGACTCGAAACACTAAATCCAAAGACTCGAAACCCTAAACCCGAGACTCGAGACTTGAAACCCTAAACCCAAAGACTCGAAACCCTAAATCCAAAGACTCGAAACCCTAAACCCTAAAACCTGAGACTCGAAACCCTAAACCCTAAAACCCGAAGCCCTAGCGAGTGATGACGGTGATTGTCTGATTGGTGAACTGGTGACTGCTCGCCTGCTTGAAGACCTGACTTCTCCAGGTATTTTTGGGAGAACGCAAAACCCTAGTTTTATATTTCTCATTATATTGTGTATTTGTGTAAATGACTAGATGTCTTTTATATGTTGTGTGAAGCAGTGTGCTATATAACCTATATTGTGCTATTTATGCCTTTTATGTTGGTGGAAGTAGTGCCCCTGATTTTACATGATTGTATGATTTATATCTATAGTTTTATATGATTATATGATGTAATCTGTGAGTCCTTGATTATATTGTGCATTTGTGTAAATTTATTGTTTATGTATTGGTGGAAGCAGTGTGCTACTGTGTAATTTCAGTAATTTTACAGTGTTGAAAAATGAAGTCCCTGATTTTATATCTGTAATTTTGGTAATTTTCACTTTTCAGTGTGCTATAGTGCTATACTGTACTATTTATGCTTATGATTTATGATGTAATATGTGAAATTTGCAGTTTTGAGGAGTCCCTAAAATGTTCCATGATATGATATAATCTATGAAATTTGTAGTTTTGAGGATTTCCTAAAATGTTCCATGATGTTATGATGTAATCTGTGTAATTTCCAGGAAGTCCCTAAAATGGTCCCTGGTTTTATGATGTAATCTGTATAATTTCCAGTGTTGAAAAGTCCCTAAAATTGTCCCTGATTTTATGATGTAATCTGTGAAATTTAAGTGCTGAAATTTGTATATTGGTGATTTGGTGGAAACCCCTAATTCTAAAATTCATATAATGATGAACTATGAGTTCCTGAATATGGATTTCTTTGTTTCATGATATGTATCATAAATGCCTTTCTGTAGTTTTCAGTGTTGAAAAGGCACTAAAATGGTCCATGATTTTATGATGTTAATCTATGAAATTCCAATGTTGAAATTTGCATATTGGAGAGATTTGAACAACAGAACAAGGTAATACTTCTTACACTTCCTAATCTGTTGGAATAGTTGTTGCCCTTGCATTGTAACTTTTGTAGTACAATTCTACACTGCCTAATCCAAATTAAAGGTAACTTTGGTCTTTGTAACTTTTGTAACTCTGGACTCTGGTAATGTTTCAACACTGCCCAACTTTTGTGGTTTTACACTACAAATGTAACTTTGTAACTTTTGTAACTCTGGTAATGTTCCTATTTGGAAAACTTTATCATGCTTGTCCCTTTTTTGTGGCAATGGTGAAGCTTCCACCTATGATCTGAAATAAGGATTAAGTTGGTATGTTGCACAATGTTCTACACAGCATTTTGTAGCAATTTGCCCTTAATCCAAACATTGATATGGAAAAAAAAAGCTTACCGAGCCACCTTTATAAATTATAATTATCTACTGACTACTATTTATTTATTTTCAATTTCTTTATTATTTACTTTACTAATTTTTCAACTTTTCACAGGAAGAACTGATGAAGAGTAGGTAGTTGCTAATTGATATTTTGGTTTTTGAGGGATGAAATGATGAATTTGTAAATCTACAAGTTGTAGGTTTTTCATTTTTGTTATTTTACACATGTGAGTTTTTGTAATTCTACAAGTTGGTAGTAATTTTGTTATTTTGTATATCAAATTTTCAGTTTGTATAATAATTACTAAGTTGCTAATATACTTGTATATTAGTAATTTAGTACAAATTATTATACAAGTATATTTTGGGAATTGGAAGTCTGAAATTTTGGAACATGGAAAAAATATTTTTTTTTGAAAAAATATGGAAATTTTTTTTTTTAAAGAAATATGGAAAAATATTAAATATGAAGTTTTTGTCAAAATGTATTAATTTTGTTTCCGTCAAATCCGAAATTTAGTCCGATATCCGACTAAACCGACCGAACCGAAATAACATAAAACCGAACGGATAAATAACATTTAGAAACAAGATAGGGTTTAAATAATGTAATCCGAAATCCGAACGGTTTAGGCATCCGCACCCCCGAACCGATCCGAACCGTCCACTGCACACCCCTAGTCTCGGGTCCCGGGTCCGGGGTGTTGTTTCTCGGGTCTTGGGTCCCGAGTCTCGGTTCTTGGGTTCTAGATATCGGGTCAAGGGTACGGGGTTTCGGGGCTCCCGGGATAAGGGTCCCGGGTCTGGGGATCTCGGGTCTAGGATCCCTGGTTGTTGCGGCTCGTGTTAAGGTCTAGGTTCCTGGGTCCTAGGTCCTGCATCTCGGGTCCCAAATTAGGGTCTCGGGTCCAGGGCCTCGTGTCACGGGTTTAGGGTTTAGGGTTTAGGGTCTCGACTCCCGTGTCACGTGTCTCTGGTCTCCCGTTCCCGGGGCATTACGTCGGGTCTCGGGTCTCTTGTCCCCGGTTCTCGGAGCTAGGCCTCGGGTCTCAGGCTTAGGGTTTCGGGTCCTAGGTTCGGGGTCTCGGGTCCCTAGTTTTCGGGGCTCGACCTCAGGTTTCGGGCCTAGGGTCTTAGGTCCAAGGTCCAGGGTACCGGGTCAATGAGTCTCGGGACCCAGGGTTCCGGGTCTAGGGTCTGGGTGTCGAGCACCCGGTCCTCGGGTCCCGGGTGACGGGTATGGGGTCTCGAGGTCGTGCCTAGCTTGTGGTCCCGGGTTTAATGTCTCAAGGTCGTGCCTAGCTTGTGGTCCCAGGTCTGCGGTCTCAGGTCTCGGGTCTCGGGGCTTGGGCTCAGGTCTCGGGTCTCGGGTCCCTGGTTCTTGGGGCTCGACCTCGGATCTCGGTTCCCGGCTCTAGGGTCTCGGGTCTCGAGTCCCCATATCTTGGGGCTCGGCCTCAGGTATCGGGTTCTCGGGGCACTTATACCGGGCTCTTGTCCTGGGTATCGATTCTCAGGTCTCGAGTCCCGAGAATCGGTACTCTAGTCTAGCGTCCTACGTCCAGGGTCCCACCACCTCGATCTCTATTCTCGGGTCTGGGGTCCTGGGTCTGGAATCTCGGATCTGGGATCTCGGGTCTCGGTCTCGAGTCTCCAGTTCTCGTGGTCGGGCCTAGCTCGGGTCTGGGGTCCCGGTTTTTACGGCTCGGGCTTGGGTCTCTTGTCTTGGGTCTGGGTCTCGGGTCCCCGGTTCTCGAGACACGGTGTCTGGTTTGGGGGCTCGAGTCCTAGGTTTGAGGTCCAGGGTCCCGGTATGGTGTCTCGGGGTCGGGCCTTGCTCGGGTCCCGGGTCTGGGGTCTCAGGTCTCGGGTCTCGGGTCCTGGCTCTCATGGCTCTGGCTCGGGTCTCGGGTTTCGGGGCTCGAGTCCCGGTTACCATGTACGGTGTCTCGGGTCTCGGGTCTCGGGTTCCAGGTCCTTGTTCCGTGGATTCAGGTCTCGTATCTCGTGGCTCAAGCTCGGGTCTCGCTTCCCAAGACCGGGGTGTCTGGTCCCATGTCTCGGGTACCCACTTCTCGTGGTTCAGGCTCGGGTATCCGATCTCTAGGCTCGGTTCTCGAGTCTCGTGTCCCCGTTTCTCGGGGTCGGGTCTAGGGTCACAGGTCTCGGGTCCTAAGTTTTCGTGGCTCGAGCTCGGGTCTCGGATCCCTAGGCTCGGGCTCGGGTATCGGATCTCGGGTCCCCATTTCTCGTGCCTCGGGCTCGGGTATCGGATCTATAGGCTCGGGCTCGGGTCTCAGATCCCAGGGCTCGGGTCCTAGGTCCCGGGTCAATTGTCTTGGGACGCAGGTTCGGGGTCCCGGGTCACAAGTCTCGGGTCTTGGGTTTCGAATCTCGGGTCTGGGGTCTCAAGTTTCGATCTCGGGTCCCTGGTTTCGAAGCTCGGGCTCGGGTCTCAGGCCTAGGGTCTCGGGTCCTAGGTCCGGGGTCTCGGGTCCCTTGTTTTTGGGGCTCGGCCTCGGGTCTCTGGCCTAGGGTCCCGGGTCTCTGGCCTAGGGTCCCGGGTCCCGGGTCTTGGGTCTCGGGACCCCGGGTTCCGGGTCTAGGGTGTGGGGTCTCGAGACCCGGTTCTCAGTTCCCAGGTATGGGGTTTCGGGAATCTAGAGTCGTCAGTCCGGAATCTCGGATCTGGGGTCTTGGGTCTCGCTCTCGAGTCCCTAGTTCTCGGGTTCAGGCCTATCTTGGGTCCTGGGTCTAGGGTCTCAGGCCACGGGTCCCGATTCTCGGGGCTCGGGCTCGATTCTCGGGTCCGGGGTTTTGGGTCTCGGTTCTCGGTACTCGGTGTCTGGTTTCGGTGCTCGGGTCCCGGGTCCCGGTATGGTGTCTCGGAGTAGGGCCTAACTTGTTGTCCTGGGTATAGGGTCTCAGGTCTCGGGTCTCGGGTCCCATGTTCTCGGGGCTCGACCTCTGGTCTCGGTTCCAGGCTCTAGGGTCTCGGGTCTCGAGTCCCCATTTCTTGAGGCTCGGTCTCGGGTCTCGGGTCACGGGGAGCTTGTCCCGGGGCTCCGGTCCCGAGTCTCGAGTCTCGTATCTCGGGTCCTAGGAACAGGTTCTCTAGTCTAGCGTCTTACGTCCGGGGTCTCTGTTCTCGAGTCACAAGTCCTGGTTCTCGGGGCTCGGGTCTAGGGTCTAGGGTCTCGGGACTCGGGTTCAGGGTCCAAAGTCTAGAGTCTGGGGTCCTGGGTCCGGAATCTCGGATCTGGGATCTCGTCGTCGGGCCTAGCTCGGGTCCGGGGTCCGGGGTCGGGTCTCTAGTAGCGGGTCTCGGGTTCGGGGTCTCGGGTCTAGCGTCTCATGTTAGAACCTGAACACGAGACCCGAGAACGGAGATCCAAGACCCGGGAACCGGGGACACGAGACCCGAGACCCCAGGCCCTGGGGACCCGAGACACAAGACCAGAGACCCCGCACCCGAGACCCGAGTTCCGAAACCCTAAACCCGAGACTCGAAACCCCGAACCCCACCACGACCCCGACCCCGAACCCAGAACCCGACCCCCGACCCAAATCCCAGAACCCCGACCCGACCCTAAACCCGACCCATGACCCAAAACCCAGAACCCAAAACTCCGAACCTGACCCCGACGCTGACCCAAAACCTAGAACCCCGAACCCGACTCTAAACCCGACCCCCGACCCTAGTGCACACCCTAAGTAAAAATTACTGGAAAATTCTTTGCAATATTAGAGCAACCCTACCCGTGGTTTTTTCTTGGGTTCATGTCAGATTATTGCCAACAAATCTTGAGAGAGAAGATGAGAGAGATTGCTATGGGATCATCTGCAAGTATGGGTTCATAGTACTTTAATTAGTCAGAGTCTTTGTTTTAAAGATGGTGCACGCGTCCGCATGAGCGTGTCAGCCGCGCCTTCACCATGCTTTTTGATTTTCTTTTTTTTTAAATTATATTTCTTTTATTTCTTTTTTTTGCCCACTCATTTTCTCTTTCCTAATCACAATCAAAGGGTGCTCTTATTGATGCGTAGCTTATTTTGACTCTCCCCCCTCTCTATGTTACTACATTGATATGAGTGAATAAGAACTAAGAAGTCGGGTTAACAAGCTTTGGGGCAGCGTTGGCGTAGTGTACTGGTGTTTATTTAGCAAACAAAGAAGAAAAAGGCAACCAAATTAGAAATTGGAAATTGGAAATGGCAGCGGAGGAAGAGAACGATGATATGGCCTCACTGTTCGAGGGGATGGTACTCTTCGATCCTTCTGAAATGGTCGGACCTGGACACCTAGACCAGCAACCCTCCACCACCGCTGCCACTCTCGATGTCGGTCCGGATCAACCGGCTGCGCTGCCGTTAACGGCAGAGTCGAGTCCTAGTCAGCCGCTCGATGAGAACCTATTCTCTGATCTTACACTTGTCTCTCCTTCCCAATCCCTAGAACTAGAAGATATTAAGTCCAACTCCGATCCATCGTCAATCTCGCTAATTTCTCGCCAGAATTCCACCCGGAAGAAAAAGAGGGCTGGTTTACGGATTGGATATGGTAGAGATAGAGATAGATATCATGTCTCCGATTCAGTCATTGCCACTTCAACTCCCAATGACCATTCGCATATTGATACCCGTTTCACAGAAGCAGAAGAGAAGAAAAAAGAGCAAGCAGATGATGATGATGATGATGATGATGATGATGATGATGGTGGTGGTGAAGAAGAAGATCAAGAACCGTATTCCTCCAGCACGATTTCTGCAGCTCAGGATCGTGATTCTTCATCTGACACAACTTCTCGTGGTATTCATTCTAATGACACACCTGAGCAAACCGCTAATCTGGCTTCGTCTGGAGTTGGTGAAGATGCAACAACCGGGCAACTAGATGTTAGCAAGAGTCATGACCCAGTTGAATTCAGATTCCAACAGCTTAGGATCCTTATTTCAAATAAGCTTAAAGAAGCCCATGAGACTGTCGCTTCCATTTCTTCAGAAAGAAAGGAATCAATTAGGATGAGAAGAAAAGCTGCCCGGAGTGTTACTCAGGCATATGCTGAGTATAAAGAATTTGAGAAGAAGCTGGAAGAAGCTTGTGAGGCTGAAGACTTTGAGAAAGCTGAACGGGTCAGTGAGAGTTTAGCTTCCACAGAGAAGGAAAAAGAGTGTTTGGTAGTTGCTCTCAGAGATGCAGAAGCCCATTGTGATGCTGTTGACTCTAAGATGCAAGGGGTTCTTGAGTCATTAATTCAAGTCGAAGAGGAATGTGCCTCTATGTTGCAGACCTTTGCAATGGTGAGCTCTTTCTAATTCAACAATAGTTTTGGTATCAATTTCTAGTACTCACTGCTTGGCTTTTATATTTGTCAATTATGGAGTATATATAGAGTATTCTAGTTTTAAAGTTAAGTAGTGTGTAAATGAGTGAATCAAATCATCGTGCATAGTGAGATACTGAGTTCTGACCTTGGATACACTAGAACACTGGGAGCCTTGTCAGCACTGAATACGGATAGAATGTTTCTACTGTCCCAAGAATATAATGATCTAACACCTTGGATAGTCTATAACAATTTATCCTTAGCTTGCCTTATACGTTTATTTTCAGTTCTCTGAATTTATTAAAGTTGCATGTGTATTCCAGAAAGTTTTCCTATGCATTCAGTAATTGCAATGCTTTCATTCAAAAGGAGATTGGTTTTTTTTTTATTAGGACACCGCACGCGATGCAGATTTGGTTTTAAAGAATGCAGAAGGATTATCATCCAAACAAATGCAGGAATGGGATTTATCTGCTGAAGCAATAGAAATTAAAAAGATGGAGTTGGAAATTGAAGCTGAATTAGTAGATGAGGCACGTAAGGTTTTGAATGATTCCATAGAGCAATTTGTTGAGGATGACCGAAGAGAGAGAGATTTTCTTTGCAGGAAAAAAGAAGGGTTAACAGAAGAGCTGAAAAAACTGCTTGCTCTAGTGAAAGAAAAGGAAGAAGAAATAGCAGAAAATGATTCTCTCATTGAAAAAGTTGACAAAAGAATTGCTGGTGCTGTCTCTAGATTCAAAGAAGTCCAAACTAATATGGATCAAAATTATCATAATCTGCAGTCTGGTCTGTCTGAACTGGAGTTGGCAAATGAATCTTTATTGGAGAAAAAGAAAGAAATTGATTATTATGCTTCCCAGGAAGAATCCAGAGAAGCAAAGATTAGGGATCTTTCTAGGATTTCTGCAGATGAAGCAAACATGTTTCAAGAATTTGTTGAGTTACGAAAGAGTCTGGCTCAGTTAGTTTTGAAATCCAAGGAGGATAAAGTTAGGCTTTCAAAAACTGAGGATGAACTTTCAATGCACGTCCAGATGCTCAAACACAGAATTTCTACTGCGAGAACCTCACTTCAGGTTAGTTCTGTTTTCTTCTTCATCTTCTTCTTTTTCCCCAAGAGACTACTAGTGATAGTGTGCTACTTAAGTATTGGTCACAATCATTGTATTTCACATCTCCACTTAATTCTATGCCATAGGAGATCCTAGTTTATCGAAAGTCGAAACACCTTGTCTCCCATTCATCCTTTCAAACCACATTGTGCACTATCACATGGCATACTTCCAAACCAGTAAAAATTCCTTGATGAATGTTGGCATGACCCAGTGCATTCCAAAACTAAAGCAAATTCCAGATATGCACAGCCAGTTCACATGCAAAAGCTGATGGTTGCCTGATTCTGCCCCTTTGCTGCATATATAAATATATAAGTGACTATAGATGTTTTACCATATAAAATCTATTAGTCAAAAGTTTCTCTCCTCTGCAGATCATCTTGCACTAATATTCAGTCATAAGGTGCTGTACAAGTAAAGATGTCCACCCTTAGGGGGCTTTGGTTTTCCGGATTACCTTCCACTCTTTCCAGGGAAAGAAGAACCATTCCTTGCAGTCTGTATTTTGTAAAAAGATCCAACTGAAAAGTTGTCGTTTGAATCCCCCCCCCCCCCCTAACTATCTCAGGGTCCTGTTCTTAACCTTGTCCCTTCGAGCTGTACAGATATGACACAAGTTCACAGTAACACTACACTCACTAGTAATAGAACATCTCTCCTATTCTAGTTGACTACCACCCTAAATAGAGGACACAGCTTCAACAAATCATTGAATTATAAGTAGAGAAATCTATCTTTGAGAAGAGAGTAGCCAACTGGTGCAGAAATGAATTTTCTCATTGTTCTTGCTATGTTTTTTAGACATCAAACTCAACAACTCTTTTAAAATAAACCTAGTGCTCCAGATACTCAAGACACACCAATTGCAGCTTGGGCTTATACATATTATTACAGTTTTGGGAGCTTAAGTCCTAGTGTTTACTTGGTAATATCAATCTACTTAAAAATTTGTTGTTCAATTAATGTAGGAAGGTTGAGTCTTTCAACTTTCAAGCAATGTAAACAACCTACTAGGAAACAGAGTTAAGATTGCATTTATCTTTCTTTCCTCCTAGACCATACAATCATACATAGTGCACAAGCATTATGCACCAGTTCACCCTTTATAATTTAAATACCATATTTTTATTTTCTTTCTTTTGGTAAGAATTTCAATTCCTGTTGTTAAGTTACATCTTGTGAATCTTTAAAGATCGTTTGTCTTGTGGAAGTTGGCAAGTTGCACAAACTGAGTCTTGCATAAAGCTAATTGTTAAATGCTAATATATTTAGTAGATAGATGCCACATGTAAAACCCATTCATTTGAGGCTCTACCTAAGTTTTATATGCACTTGGATCTAACAACCAGATGCAATCTTGCATCTAATATAACAATTGGATGCAAGTTTCTTTGCTTCTTAGTTGCTAAAGTTGCCTTGCCTGAAAAGGAATTTCTGGTATTTTTCTTCTTGTTGAACAAAATCTAGTTTGCCTCCTTTATTTGCTTGAGAGGACATGTGTCTACTAATTGCATATTTGCTTAAATTGTAATGGTTTTTCATGAATGGCATGCTTGTGCCACAGATTTGAGATTGTTAAAGCTTACATGATACTCAACACTTGCCATATGAGAGGTAGGAGCCTTCATGCCCAAATAGATCCAGAAGCTGGATATACATATTAGAATGAATAGTAGCTGAATAATGCTAAGAAAGACAATATCTGAAGTGGTATGTTTGTTGAGAGGAATGTGGTGGGACATTTGAATAAACCCTAGGGTTGTAGTAAGCATGCAATTGGTTGCTAAGGTTTGGCAATTTTTAGTAAATTGCTGGAGGCACAACAATTTCTCACTTTATATCTCTCATTCTCGAGTTGATCCGGACATCATTCTGTGTTATTGTAGGAACTATCTTCAACGAAGTCAAAGATCCAGCAAGAAGTTGATTCCTTGAACCAAAGGCTTGTATTTATAGACAAGAGAGTTCCAGAGCTTGAGGCTGAGAAGAAGGTGGCTGCTACAGCAAGAAATTTCAAGGAAGCAGCCCGGCTTTCAGCAGAGGCAAAGGCATTGTGCAATGAAAAGGATGAAATACAGACCAAATTGGAGGTTGCAGAGTTAGAGCTTAAGAAGGTTGAAGAAGAGATTTGCCAAACTGTTGACAAACTGCAAGAAACTGAAGTGCAGATTTCATCAAGGGAGAAAGAATTGGCTATGGCTAGATTCCAGAGACTAATTTTAATTGACAGGGCTTCTAGAGCAGAGAGATCAGCTGCTTTGGAGTTAGGTGACCTTGAAGAAGCTGATGCTTTATTGGAAGAGGCTGAAGCGGCAGATGCTGAAGCAAGAAAACTTCAACCCATCTACAACCTTAAAGAAGAAGAGTTAGCTAACCTGCCAAAACATTTTGTCTCAGCTGAACTTGTGTCCAAGATTCAGGGGAAGCAGTTGAGAGAACTTGCGGAATCTGTTAGTATTTTGGGGGCATCTTGACCATAACATGATAAATAAGCTCAACTTTGAAGGGGTCCTAGAGGACTTTGAGTCCAAAGCAAAAAGTTGTAAGAGGGCGATCGTGTTTAGTCACTCGCTGGAAGAGTATTGACTATTATTTTGGATTCCCCTATCTTACCATAGATGGAAGACCAAACATGGCGCTCGCATTGCCTTTTTTTAGTTTATACTGTAGCCCTTTCTTTTTCAGCAATATTTCTCAACAGTGGTCTGGTGGCTATTCCGTATCCGTATGTAACTGTGTAATTTTTTCCTTTGCTTTTCAGGTAATATTCTTTTTTTTTTTAATAACCTAAGTATCTCGGAGTATATATGTACCTATAAACCTGTTCCAAGTTCATGAAGAGGTAAATTGAATTTTTGAATTCTTTATTTTACTAAAGTTTATAAATGAACCAAATATTTAAGTATAGTTTTTTATGTACTACGTATTATTTTTGTGAACCCAACATTGAAACATTATTTCTATTTTATTTTTCCCATATTTTAATCCTTTTAAAATTTTATTCATATTAATTATATTATATTTGTTGAGATTTAGTTGATTTTTTGCATATTCAAAAGATTTTATTCTCATCTAATTAAGCTTATAAATATACTCATTTTAAGCATTTTTCCTAAGATCAATATATTTGGTTTGTTACCAAATAAATTCAATTCTTGTGGCTAGACTTTATTATAGATTATTGAGCACTTTCTCTATCAAGATCTCTCATTTATTATTTTTTTGAACTCTGATTTTTTAGGATGAAGAAGAAACCAAGAAAAGAATAGTAGTAAAAAATGAATTGATTATGGGCAAATCTAACTATTCATATTATTATATTATAAACATTTTCATATTGTTTTGATTAGACGCCATACAATAATTGCACTCAGGGTTTTTTATATCTAAAAAGAAAGAAGTATTATAGGAATGGCTCTTATTTCAAATAGGGTAGATTTTGAATAAGTTATGTAATAAGGTAATTCATATCTTCTATGTTATAGATAAAGCGACCTCATCTAAAAGCTTCTAATTGAGATATGAATATGCACTAAGTTGCCAAAAACAAAAACAAAAACGTTTTTGATATATAATAAAGATGCTAGTAGTGTTTGGGAAATAATACGAGTAAATAAAAGAAGAATCCCACTTCTAATACTAGCGTTTTACTTAGCTTAAGCCTAATGAGTAATGAATTGAAAGACAGAGCAGAATCAAATGCTTGAGGTTATGATAAGTGTTTGAATAAAAAGACTTTTCAATATATGCATGATACCTTTCAGAAATACAAAAGAATTAGTGACTAGATGTGCAGTATGGAACAAACAAGGTCACATTAGGCAACCACGATGCATAGCATAGTGCCCGTGCCTTTTGGTTTTTGCATGTATAAATACTTTTCTCCATTTTCCTCAACTAATAGAATGGCGCTCTGCCAAGCACCTTGTGCTCAATTGGCATGTAGTGGCCACCCTTAGATGAGAGGTCATGAGATCTCGAAATTGACTCTTTGTGCTTCAACAGGTTGAGAAAAAGTATAGATGAACAGATACGAATATCAAAAGTAGGCATTAGGCAAATAAGCATCATAATTAGTATCATAATCCAATAGTGTAGAAAATATTGTTGCGAATCTAGATAGAATTGTGACAGTAGTATAGCAGGCGCAAACAATGTTTTATCATAATCCAATAGTGTAGAAAATATTGTTGCGAATCTAGATAGAATTGTGACAGTGGTATAGCAGGCGCAAACAATATTTTATATCGACATTCTTTATTGGCTTGAGTAAATTATGTTTGCTATTCCGTGCTAGTAAGTAGCACCAAACCTTTCATAGCCCCATTGTCATATTCAGTGTTGCAACAGTCAGAGATAACAAACCTTGGAGTCAAAGCAAATAGAGCATTAATGTCCAGGCACAATATGTTGAACATAGTTAAATTATTAATTTATTATAGAAAATAACATTGCACACTAATTGCTGAGCATGCTGTACTAGTGTCCTCTGGCATCTGCACCTCATATACCATTAAGGGTGATAACTATTCTGCGTGGGGTAGCTTCATCCCGATGCTCACACAGCCATATTCCCTGTGACATAAACAGGAAATAAAAATGTTTTGGCACATTACCAAGTCTTTTATATCACCTGCATACAACTTAAACTTCTGCATAATTGAAGGACTTCCTTGATGTAAGAGGGACAACAACTGGACAAGACTCAAACTAGTTCAACTGGAACAGATTTTTCTTCTACTTACCTGCCAAGTTCCCATGTTTAGCTTTCCATCTGTTATTGGTATCCTACAAAAGTCAACACTGTTGTTAATGGCAATCTTAAGTAATGAGCTGTGTCATATAACTACTTGAAGATGTTCATACATGAGGGTACAGCCAAACATTGATGACTTAATGTGAGCAGGCATGTCATCGGGACCTGCAAAAGTACAACAATTCAAATATAAGATTGTTACCATTCAAATAATGAAGGAAAATATTGCATAAAGCTAGTGTTAGATCATGTTTTGAATTCATATATTTGGAGCGCAGGTTTTCCTGCCAAAAGATCAGAGAGAGAAGAGAAATAAAATATATTGAGAATCAGTGGACATAACACCAAACAAAGTATATCATGAATCAGTTCACATATCACCATCTTTCATTCACCAGGAATAGAGACAGAATTTGACCAGAAAAAATAATTTGAAAGGATAATCATGTGTTTGGTCAAGAGCTTGTGAGTTGTGACCTTAACTGGCCCTCCCATTTTAAGGGATGCCTAACTTGTAAGATGCACATAAAAAAGCTGAAGATTCCTAGTGATGTGCAATGCAATGGCTCAAAGATAGAAACATATAATAATGTAATAATGACAGAAAATAAATGCTCCATTATGAGATGCAGACACTAGATTGAACCAGCTTGTTTGCTACCATGGTTCTTAAGTTAACAACAATAACTATGTAGTTGTGTAGCAAAGGTGGTAGATCTGGCTTGCTTTGCAAATTGTTAAGGTAGTTACTTAGATACTAAATGACTGAACAAGAATTGCAGTTTCTCTCTCAGGGTGGTGAGCAAATGATTAGATAAGAAGAAAATTGATTCGAACACATCCTCCCAAGGAATATCATGGATTACAAAATTGAGCCCATATCCATTTCTTCTAATTAAGATTTTGTGCAGTCAAAAGGAAGATATAAAAGTAAGACCACAATGATAGTCAATTTTACTATGGAAACAAGCATTTAACTGCACAAAAATGGCAAAACTAGTTATAATTTAACAAAAAGAATAATAATAGTAACAATAATACCCTGAGTCTCTGAGAAAGAATTTAGTCCACAGAATAAGAATGAGTGTTTTATTAAAGTTGTGGTGTGAAACATACCTTCCAGTGTATGTTTCCAAGGTGCAGATACTCCCTGAAAGCATGATTTGAATTGAAAACAAAATGTATGGGATGGAAGAAAAGCAGCAAATGAAATGAATGTGAGGGTGAAAAAACTAACCTCTGGAACAATCCTGCTCAAAAATGTTTCAGTGTCATCTCGAACATCTGAGTCATAATTTTCATTTATGGTCAAAGAAGCACTTGTATGTTGCACTGTTGAGTTGGCAAAAGTGGATGGTGTGAGGTTGCAGTAGTTAGTATAACAACAAGTAGAAACAGAAGTTCATTTCAGGTAACAAAAGAAAGGCTAGGATAGGGCTTGTATTACGAAAAAGATGAGCAAGGCCGCATTTGAATCCTGATAAATCTTGACCAATTTCTTTCAGAATCTGCGCAAAAAGGAGAGTTGTGTACAGTTAATTAATACTCGTAGAAAAGTAATCATCATATAATAATATAATAATAGGCGGGCCTGGGTACAAAACTGCAAATAAACCATCATCATCTAATAACAACTGAGATGAAGAAAGCAAATAGGGCAGGAGTAGGAGTAGCATATGAATTATGAATGAAGGGTTGATAAAAGTGTAGAGGAGAAATGATGGAAGGAAGCTGAGCAGTGAGCAGAGGAAGGAATGAATATAGCTAACCTTAGAGGTAACAAGGTGACATCCCCGTGTTTGAGGGGGAAGGGTTATGGTTTTCTGAGCCCACCTGGGTGCAGTAGCCATGGAAATGGAAGAAGAAGAAGAAGGGTCGTCAATTGTTGTTGTTCTCGACTGAGAAACAACGATTCTGGTTTTGATAGGCCTAGCGGCAATTCTCAACTGCAAGGGCGCCGTCGATACTAGTCCGGAAGATGCCAGCATCTTCTCTTTCTTTATTTATTTGTGTTCCTCCGGGCAGGCCCTCCTTTGTATTCAATTCGCTTGGGCTTTACAATAACCCCACTTTTCTTGTGCTGCTCTGGACTCGAGGCCTCGCTTTCGTGCCCCTCACTGAATGTACAGTTTCACACCACCAAACTTTATTTATTTTTAATCCTTGTGGTCTTTTCATGAGGAGGTGATTGGTTTGAAAGCTGTATTGACTCTTTATATATCAGTAGGTTGAATATTTTCATTAAGGCAACTACTTGTGTTCGTAAGACGGGTCAGGTTGATGGGGTCTGTATCGGTTCTTTGTGTTTCAGTAGATTGAATATTTTCATCAAGGCAAAAATTTGTGTCCGTGAGATAGGTCAAGTTGATATAAAAAATATACTGGAAGATGTAATACTTATGCGAAAAAATATAATATTTATATTGAAAAATATAATATAAATGGATAAGAATGTAACACTTTTACATCTTTATTTGAAAATATTACATTTTCCTTCAAAAGTATTACATTTTTTATTATAAGTATCAAACACTTTATTTATGATTATTATTATATTTTTCAATATAAATATTACATTTTCATCTTGACTCAATCCGTCGATCTCACAAGAGAGTCACTCTTTAATCAAATATACAAATTTTTCTTTTATTTCATTCATAAAACTTAATTAAAAAAAAAAAAAGCAACTGCCAATCTATTAATTACAGTGTTTTGGAATACAAATAGGAATGTCTTGCAAGCAGCCTTCAATGGTATATTAAATTCTGAATCCTACTAATTTATTACAATGTAATATCTGTCTATACATACTAATATGTGATCTCTCATTTGGGAGAATCACAGAGCTACAAGCTACTTGACAAGATAAATGTGTTAAAACATAAAATATAGAGGTGTGGGCTGTCCTCTTTCTACATTAACATTATTTAATAATATATAAACACCTGTGGAGTACAAATACAAATTACTGATGCTGCACACTTCCTGTCCATAATAAATATCGAAACTTCACTTTTCTTTAATTTCTTTAAGGTATATAATATAATATAAGAAGAAGAATAAAAAAAAAAAAAGTATAATGATAAATATATACACCACCTCCACCCCAGTTCCAAAAACCACGAGACAAATAGTAACAAAGAATAACCCAAGTACAGTTAGATAAACAAAACTCGTCTCTTAATCTCAAGCACATAACCATATAACTCTTTCCCAAGAGCCAAGACCTTTCTGAATCTGCTTCAGTTTTCAAGTCATGGTTCTCTCCTTTTTGCTTGTCCTTGTTGAGAGCAAGCAAAGGCGCTTCAGCCTGCAGTAAATCATAACACACACCTATCCACCACGGTGGGTGCGAATAAGAAGCAATACCCAAAGCCAGAGCCACATTTAGCTAGCTACTCTTCCTTGGGCAACTTCTCTGTGCAGTGGATCAAATATCTAAAGCTTGAACTTTGTGGCAACCAATCAATGTATTTCTCAGGTCTTCCCTTCACACATGACTTAACAGCCTTCTGTTGAGATTCTGAGAGGCATCCATTCATGTCTTCAACAAGCCCATCCATACTGAAAGACATATCTTTAGCATAATAGCATACAATTTTGGGCACATATATCTTCGCCGTTTCCTTCTGAATGCAAACTGTAGCTTCTATAAACTCCTTTTTGGCAACTTTAAGATCTCGAAATACATTCCTTGCAGTGTACACCCGAATCTATAATTGTTTTGTGAAACCATTTTGTCATAATCACCAATTGCAACATAAACACATGATATCAAATCAATTAAAATTCATAGTTTTTTAATAATAATAATAAAAGGTCATCCATTACCGCTGGATCAGATGATGCCCCTAAAGAAAGTGCAAAATGAACTAGAGGTTCAGGGTACTCAATTGCATATGCATGTTTAGCACCTCCAGCCACTAGCTTTTTTCCTGGAGACAGCAGTGTTTGAAGCCACTGAAATGACACTTTATTAGAAAGCCATCCAGGTAATAAGCAACACAAAACTGAATATTATGGCAGTTGGACATGAAATCTTCTTAGTAGCTAGTACACACAAGAAAAATCAATTACTAAGTCTCCTATGACATTAGACATGAACTCTGCCCTAAAGATGCCATTTATGCCATTTGACTTTATTAACACTTCCTCACATTTATCCATGATTCAACTATGGGAAGAATTTCTAACCTTTTGAATTGGTAAAAAATTGCTCCACCTCACACCTTCACAAATGCATCTTAGGGTTGGTCTTTTTAAAATTTTTCTTTTTCTTTTTCTAGCCAGTGGAGGCAGGAAAATGCGAGTTGGGAGATGGCCCTCCAGAATTCTAGTGAACCAATAATATTACCCTTGTCCTCCATATCTCTGAACAGTGAATTTAAATGAATATACAACTTGCACCACTTTTTAAATGGAAGAAAACTAAGTCTTTTAGTTAATAACTTAAAGATGGAAGCTAGCATATATGATGTTGTAAATTATAGAATTTTATTCTCTATTCAACTTATTGGCAGTCAAAGAATCATAAGAAAATGGAACATTAAAAAGAAAAAAGGAATTATAAAGATTTTACATAATGGGGTTATCTATGAGTATGCAAGAATTAATTCGTGCAATGGAATTTCAAAAACAAATTATTATGCATCCGTACCGGTGCTGAATAATGTGGTCGGATACCTAAAATGGAGTTCTGTATGACATACGCATTTATGCAATGTCCACCCACGTTATAAGCTGCCTGTGAATAATTTATGTACATTGTAATAATCCAATATCCTGTAAACAATATAGCAAATAAAAAATAATTTTAGAAAAAGGATAGCTGTTTTACCCTTAAGATGGATGAAGTTCTCACACAATTTTGAGTTCCATAGGCTAAATAGGCCTGTTAAAGAAAGAAAAACAAAAAAGGTTTCATAAGACCAAGAACAACCAATAAATTATATATGGGGTGTACCAGCAGTTAGAGAAACAAATGGGTTGTTGCTGAGAATCAATTTCCTTTAAGGGCATATGCCAAGAGTGAAACAAGCATGCAGTCATATAAATTAACTTAATAATGGAAAATCTGGTTAATGTAGAATCTTGTACCAACATGTCCACAAGGATGAACTTTACTTCAACATGGTATTTACTATTTACAGGTGAGGTTGGAAATGCTAACTGACTTATAAAATAAACTTAAGCAAATCATACATGCATCACCAAGGCATTATGAATGTTGATCCAGAAGACAAGCTTCTCTTCACGCTTCAACTTCATTGGGTCAACCTTCTCAAGACTCTTAACCAGCAACCTATACAACAATAGACTTGTGAGTAGAGAATCTGACAAAGTAAATCCAAATAATTACTTGCAACATTTATCCTTCAAATGTCAATGGACTCGAGATTATTTCTCTAAACAATAATGCAACGAGAAATTAAGAGAGGTGGGTTCTTGTCTGACTCATATATTGGTTGACTGGTCTTTTCCCAAAGGGTCCACAAGCACTAAAGCTCTTTACTATATCAATGAGCTAGACAGCTTTAAATATTCATCATCCTCAGTCTACCTTTGCCAAAATATTATTAGACAATATCCTTAGATACATGTATCTACAAAAGAGTCCCTACATCCTAGTATGAGTGTGTTCTGAATTCATATAGGTGTGTATCTAAGACTACAATAATATTATCATAGGAATAGTGCTATGCTAGAAGTCTAAACTATTATGTACTGGTGAATTTAGACAACCTGAAATTTTGCAGCATAGTTGTAGCATAGGTGAAACTATCATCATCTAAAGAAACTTTCAGAACTTCAATCGGTGTACCATTGGCCTTCTTATCATCTTTAAAGCCTTCATATTCACACTGCTCTGTTCCTTCTTCAACTGCCAGGCTCCAACTGCCAGACAGGTTTCTTGGAGAAAATGTGCTTGAAGAGGACATGGATGAAGTAGAAGAAACTGAAGATCCTTTTTGAGTAACAGTGGATGGATTGGCAAGTTTGCAGTAAATAGAAGCTATACATCTAACAATCTCTTCAGACAGTCTATCAGGATAATTAATGAAGTCATCAATGCGAGAAACACCAAGGTGATCTGCAAGGCTACGATGACCAGAATCAGCATTCTTCTCCTGCAGTTGGTCATTGGAAATTTTTCATTACTTAATAGAATGAGTAACAGACACACAATTACGGAGAGAAAACAAATTAAACCAACTTAATCAACATAAAGGAATTGTTCATATATAAAATATCTACTCCATAGTTATTCAGCCATATTACCCTTCTAGATGATGACTTTGTTGCAGATTCAAGCTGATCATCTGAACGAACCAAAGCAGATGGAGATGAACTTCTATCATATTTATCCACATAAACTTTAGACATGCCAAACTCAAAGTTGTAGTTAGGATCATCAACTGTACTATGTAAAGGTGTGTTTATCTTGCTCTCTATATTGGCTGCATGTTTCCCCAACAAATCAGGGATATGTTGTTGAAAAGCAGCTCGGTAAAGAGAAAGAAGATATCGTTCCATACGCATGATTTCAACTTCAAGTATTGCAATTTCTTTCATCAGTTCCATTGATGACTGCACCAAAATGCCAGGAACTGAAGTTACACATTTATTGATATAACGATAGGGGAATTCTACCATACATTTGAGTTGCGGTGCGGTGCCTCAAATTTTGTTTATTTTTGGGGATACTAGAATATTTTAGTTAGGCATTCACAATGCAAATATAAATATAGTCATATTAACTTTTTTTTTTAAAGGCTGCCTCTGTTTAGAAGCAGGAAATACTGATGCTGATGTATAACCCTTGATCTTATAGAAGGCATCAAAATTGTGAGGAGTTAGAAGGTGCATATCCAAATTTACAAAGTGGTCAAGTGAATTTGTGTATAACATTGGCGATTTCTCCACCATTGTTACCTTGGATGTTGGAGGGTTGTTTGAAAGAATGGAAGGGGCAGAATGAAAGCAGTATTCTTCCTGAGGATGTAAACACGGAGAAGATTCATCATCGACCAGTATTCTATCAGCGTGGAGTTGCTGTTGTTTCAAAGGAATGGGATGAGAATTGAATCATGGTTATGTAACACAGTAGGACATAATTTGTATTTGCATAGTAGAAGAAGCAGCGAAATAAAAGCAAGCTTAATGTTTGGATGAGAAACCTTACCTCATACTATACTACATACATGTAAACTAAGTGGAAGGAGATGAATAAAGTAGTAAGTAGGTGGGGTGGGGGGAAGTTTTGCACCAGAAAAGCATACTTACAGGGTTGAGATGAGGAGAGGGTTTAGGAGACATATTAAGGACATGATCCCATGAGGGCAGCTCAGTGTTAGGAGCACTGCGATTGCAATTGCAAAAAGAAAAGCACAGAAAGGGGGCATTACTGAATAGTATGTATCATGATGAAACAATAATAGCTGGATGTGGGTGCAATTCATTGAATTGAAAGAAAGTAAAAGAAATTGAGCAGCGGTAATAAGAGAACTCACGATGAATGCAGAGCAGAGGGTAGTGAAGAGGAATGGCAATCCAGAAGTGGCGGCATGACTGAAATGAATGGTATGGTATTGCAATTGTATGAGCCCCAAAATTGCAGCAACAAATAATTCAATAAGAAGCTGAGAATGAAAGTGGATACAGAGAAAAGAATGATGAGAAATGGTAATGAAGAGAGAGTGAGTGGGTGAACCAAACCAAACCTGCATAAAATAAAAATGGTGGTGGGGGGAAGGGGAGTACGGAACAGAGGATAATGGATTCAGGTAAGCAGCACTCTCCAAAATACATATAATAAAAGAGGCACATTACACAAAAAGGACAGCATCTCAAGGAGTAAGTGAGAGAGCAGAGGAGACAATAGCAGGTCAACCACTTGCCATTGAAGTGTAGTGCGGGTAGAGCTTTACTGCAAGTAGTTGTAGTCGTCAGAGGCGGAGGGGCAAGGCAAGCCAAAGCAAAGCAAATCAAGAATGATGGAAAACAAAAGAAAAGAGCAATAATATAATATTACTATTAGGAGTAGAGTAATACTAATGCTAATGCCTTTAATAATTACAAATAATGACGCATGATGGGAATCCTCCACTCAGCCCCCCCCCCCCCCC
>CP025650.1:23705735-23733030 GCA_003576665.1 Ipomoea trifida
CCTCCCCCCGACAATCTCGGATACATTACAAAATACGCCACTCAGCGCTATTATTGTTTCTATAATAAATACTAATACTCCATCTCCATTATTACACATAATAATAATGATAATGTTACCTGCTAAAAATAACATCTTTATCATTTGAGAATTTGGGTGAGTAAATAGGGAGCAGATAGTATTAATTATTACTTTTTAATTATTGTTTTTAGTATGTAATGTAATAATATATAAGTATATGCTAGCTAGAAATAATAAATGAGTATCCCTAAAAGTGTACTCCTCATTTCTCTTTCTCATATATATATTCAGTCAGTCAATCCAAAAAGGAGGAGGCCATTGATTGATTAGGTGATGGTGGTGGACCAGGCGGAGGTGGTGTGGTTGTGCTGTGCTGTGCTAGGGTGGGGTGGGATCCAAAACCTTGTATTAACCCACACTCTTTTTACTAAAATTAAATTTGCTTTTTTTTTTTTTAATGTTGAAGTTTGCTTTCTCTTTCTGCTCATCTAAGCACATCATATTTCCGTTGGGCAATTCCTTTCAATTCGTCACCACACTTGTTTTACATGCAGGTCAACCCTGCAGAGTTACATAGGCCGGAGGTTAAAATTATTAACATATACCGATTCCAATCCAACACTCCGCTGCGTTGCATTCATAACATGTCTCTCTCACGCAATGCCCACTGTTTTAAACACGCCGCAAATGCCAATGCCATGTCTGACCTCAAAAAAAAAAAAAAAAAAAACAACAACAAAATCCAGCACCTGCTACCCACTGTGATGAACAAACACGCATCTGTAATCTGTTGTAAGAGGTTAGACGTCTTTAAATTGTATTTTTCCTTATTTATTCATTCTATTCTTTGAATAACTTGTACAGTTTTTGAAGTTAATGGAATTCATCATTTCAAGTAAATAAATAAAAACTTTTATTCCTTCACATACAATCTTGTCTGATTCTTCAAATTGTTGGGAAGTTTGAACCTTTATTCATCATTTGACCCATCCAAAGACTGAGGAGCTTGATGCTGGATTAAACTTAATAATTGATTTGAGGATTTTGAGATCAAGATGCCACGAACAATGGGCCATGGCCCATGGCCACAAGGACAAAAATTCACTGGTGAAACCATACAACCCATCAATTGCCAGTTCCCTAAGTTTTAACTACATTACCTATGAGGACTTTTTTCTTGGGCCTCATCTTCGTAACCGGGTATCAATCATTATTGCATGGACCATAAATATAAGGTACATTATTTTTATACTGAAGGTACATTATTTTTGTACTAAAGGTACATTATTTTAGGGTACATTATTTTTGTACTGAAAGTACATTATTTTATAGCACTATAAAATAATGTACCTTCAGTACAAAAATAATGTACCTCCAGTATAAAAATAATGTACCTTATATTCATGGTCCACATAGCTATGTGGACCATGGTCCACACAATAATTTGCCACCGGGTATATAGGTACGGATGGAAAATAGTACTATTATTAAGTTCGGGGCTCTTGGCTCACAAGAATACGTAAATCCGAGATATTGGCCTAAAACAATAGTACAAATAATAAATAAATAAGCTAGGGAAGTAATAAATAAAATAGAATAAACAAGCTAGAGAAGTAAATAAATAGGCTCTTGCCAAGGGCCTTGTAGTCCAGTGGCATCAAACCCTTCCCTGTATACGGGAGGTGGTGGGGCTTCGAGCCTCAGTGGAGGCGTTGCTGTCTCTTTGTTCTTCAGTAGGTTGAGAAAGTAGTTTATGAACAGATACTACACTGTAATAGAGTCAGTAGCATTCAAAAAAAAAATAAAACGCCCACGCCCAGGGATGCTTTTTAAAGGGAGGGAGGGAATTGTACCTATTTATATTGTTAAATGACTCACGACTGGTTGACAAATGGACGACATATGGCAGCCTTCATTCTTGGCCCCACATGCATCCCCCACTAGTTTGCTTCCCGCGCAC
This sequence comes from Ipomoea trifida, assembly GCA_003576665.1. Lineage (NCBI taxonomy): Eukaryota > Viridiplantae > Streptophyta > Magnoliopsida > Solanales > Convolvulaceae > Ipomoea > Ipomoea trifida. The sequence goes on from CP025650.1 coordinate 23,707,717, forward strand.
TCCCATGCATAAGTGAAGCTTCCTACCCTTTAGTACACAAGATCTTGATAGTTTGGGTGGTTCGTCCTTGTGTTGTTATGTGGGAGGTTTGTGGTTTCGATATTCCCTATTAACAATTCTTTATAATATTTAGATTACGATTATTCTTATTAGGCCAACATCTCACCCATAAAGATGGACACCCCGCTTGGACAGTTGGGGCAAGATTTACCCAATAAAATAGACGGGCAAGATTTACCCAATAAAATAGACCCCTAGGGTCCCATGTCCTCATCATAAGTCCACGCTTTCTTTGGTTGTATTTGACAAGTAAAGAAAGTATAGACACTCTCGAACTCTCTACGCGCCATGATCCTCTCGACTTCTAGTCTGAAAGCTCTTCATCTCTTTTGGAAAGCTCGGTGCTCGGTCCCTACACCCTTTCCTACATGTTGTTCATTAGAATGACTCATCTCTGGCACGTACCCTGCAAGAGAAAGACAAAGATGCTCGCCACCTTCCACTCGAGCGGGCTTGTTGAGACGCCATGTCGCGAGGGGTAACTTAGTGGTCCACCAAGGAGCAGAATATGTTGACTGCTGAGTCGTAGAATTTAAACTCCTCAACTATTGTGAAGTGGGATAAGCTATGTGTCGACCGTTGAGAAGCGGGATAGATACATATCGACCGCTGAGAAGCGAGATAAATAATAAGTCAACCGCTGAGAAGCGGGATAGATAACAAGTCCTTGGTGATTTTAACAACATTGCTACAGACAATGAGCAATGAGGGAGTCAAAAGGGTTAATTCCTTGGCACTGAATACATTTGCTACCTCCTTTAATGCTTGCGAGTTGTTTAATCTTAATGCATGTGGTCCCAAGTACTAATTGTTGGGCGTCGGTCGAGTTCAGTCTTACTTGATTCGAGACGTGGCATTGTAGCTTGTCATGGAGGGGTGTGGTTAAATGGTTAATATCCACTTACTTATCACAAATTGGTTTTAAGTATGATATGACAACTAGATAACTAAATAACTCTATATTAAGCGTGTTTGACTTATAGTAGTCACATGATGTGCACTAGGAAGTAAGCATAGTGCACCGCTGAGATCCATCACTGATGGATCTAATATAGAGGCAGTCTCACAATCCAAAGGCGAAAACTTTACTAGGTAATTTTGTAATGAGTTAATACCACAAATGGTCCTCTGACTATTGGGGTAGTACTTCTTTTAGTCCTCAACTTTCAATTCGACCACAAATGGTCCTCTGACTTTCATTTTTTACCACAAATAGTCCTATGTTAAAATTTCTGTTAAATATGTGTTAAATCTAGGGGTAATATTGTCAAATTGATTAATATTATTATGATTACTTCTTTTTTAAAATTATATGACAACATAATTAATTTCAAACATTAATAAACATTAAGTTAATAATTATAAAAACAAAATGGACGTGACAAATTACATAAATGAACAAATTAATTAAAAATTCATGATTAATGTTCGCAATTTGTACTTGATTAATTATATTAATTCAACGGTGACAGCCTTCAGTTATGTCCCAAACAAAATGTTTGATCAACTAATGAAAAATGAAAACTATTAATCGGCCATGTATGAACAATCATGAAAATGAAGGAAGCAAGGTTTATTTAAAAAAATTCTTCCATTTTAATCTGTTGGTTAAATTAAAAAAGATAGCACTAATATTAAATCTTCATTTTGTACGCATAATTACGAGAAAAAGGTGTATTGTCTTTTTATTTAGGAGTATTTATATTTGTTAATTGTTTCAATTATGCTTGTTGGTGAAAATTTATAAACATTTTTATTTTATGACCATTAGATATATCAATTTGACGATAATACCCCTAGATTTAACACCTATTTAACAGAAATTTTAACAGAGGACTATTTGTGGTCAAAAATGAAAGTCAGAGGACCATTTGTGGTCGAATTGAAAGTCGAGGACTAAAAGGAGTACTACCCCAATAGTCAGAGGACCATTTGTGGTATTAACTCTTTTGTAATTAAGCTATTTAAAACAATGCAATGGCATTATGGTAATTTTGTGTAAGTAAGTTAATTTTTGTTGTCTTTTCACTATTTTTTTTCTTCTTGTAGAACACAATGTTGTACCTTTTAGAGCACAATGTTGTGACATTCAAAGCACACTGATGTGCCTTTCAAAGCACACTATTGTGTCTTCCATTGCATAATATTGAGCTTCCATAGCACATTGTTGAGCCTTCCAAAGCATATTGTTGTACCTTCCAGAACACATTGTTGTTCCTTCTAAGTGCATATTTTTTTTCCTTAGAGTGCATATATTGTTGAGCCATCCAGAGCACATTGTTGAGCCTTCTAGAACACATTATTGTACTTTCCAGTGTACACCGGTGTGCATTCTAAAAGACATTTTGGTTAGAGATAGTTTACTGGATAAGAGGGTGGGGGAAGGGACCATAATCGTCAAGCTGGACCTTTAGAAAGCCTACGATAACCTTGATTCAGGGTTTATGGAATCTTTCCTCTAGGATTTCAGGTTTCCACAGGTATTCATTAATCTCATCCTCTTCTCGGTCCGTGAAATCTCAATCACAATCCTATAGAATGGTGGTAAGTTGGATCATATCTCCTCGGGTCGGGGCCTTGCCAAGGGAATCCAATTTCACACTATTTCTTTTTCTTGGTCATGGAAAAGCTGGCTTAAGACATTGAGGAAAAGGTTAACAAAAAGATAGTGGAAACTAATGTGAGTTTCTAGGGGTGGAATTGGGTTTTCCCACCTCTGCTTTGTTGGTGGCCTAATGCTTTTTGGAGATGCCACTGAGAAATAAATCAAGACCATCATGGGCTGCATGAACGAGTTTTTGAATAAATCACGTTTAAGAATTAATCTTTCTAAGTCTTAAATTTGTTGTTCTCCTAACGTTGATAACAAGACTAATAAACGTATGGGAGAAATTGTGGTTCCAGTCACAACACACTTGGGCAAATACTTGGGTGTTCCCATCATGTAGACAAGAGTCTCCAAAAGCACGTTCTCTTACATCTTGGAGAGCATGAGGAAAAAAACTTACTACTTAAAAAGCAGACTTATTGTTAAGTATGGTTGGTCGTAGGATTCTATAGTTCAATAAGCCCGCTCCACTATGCTAGTGTACATGATGCAGGCACTATCTCTACCAATCGTGGTCTACAACGACATCAACAACGTCTGCAGGGAGTTCCTTTGGGGGATAACGACAATAAGAGGAAAGTTTACCTTGTTAATTGGAAAAATATGGTCACTGCAAGTGGGTTATGTCTTAAGAAAGCTAGGGACTTCAAACTGCGATTCAACACATTAAAATCAAGGGAAAATTGCATTTTTCGTCCCTAAGTTATAGGGTAATTGTAGAATTCGTCCCTAAGTTATGGTAATACACACTTTTCGTCCCTAAGTTATCATTGGCGTTGCACTTTTCGTCCTTGAGTTATTCAAATTGCAAATTTTGTCCCTAAATTATCATTACGTTGCACTTTTCGTCCCTAACTTAAGTGTGCAAACTTCGGTAAATTTTTGTTTAAAAAAATTTTTATTCGAACTTTTTCAATAAATTTCGTTAAAAAATTGGCGTTGAACAGGAAAAGTTCGAATAAAAAAATTTTTAACGAAAATTTATCGAAGTTTGCACACTTAAATTAGGGACGAAAAGTGCAACGTAATATAACTTAGGGACGAAATTTGCAATTTGAATAACTCAGGGAAGAAAAGTGCAACACCAATAATAACTTAGGGACGAAAAATGTGTATTACCATAACTTAGGGACGAATTCTACAATTACCCTATAACTTAAGGACGAAAAATGCAATTTTCCCTAAAATCAATGATAAATTTATATTGAATTATTAGTAAATGACTAAATCAAAATGTAAATAATGTGCTTTCGAGCTGCGAAATCCTCAAAATGTTTATTTTTCTTATAGCAGAAATGAGAGTGCATGATAATTGTTTAAGCACAGGAGTACACAGTGACGGAGCTGCCCTGGGGGCAATGAGGGCACCTGCCCCCACTCACCCCACCCCCATTCCATATATAGCTTTGTATGTATATATGTATATATATATATATATACCTGTTTTAGATATAAATATATAAAAACAGATGCATTAAACAAAGTGTAAGCAAGACAAGATGGTAGAACTGTGTTTTGCTTTAGCAAATGTCGTGTGTCTTCCTATGGGAAGCACAGTTGCTTATGCGAATCATGTAGCCAAAGGAAGATGATGTTAGGTAGAAAGGTTATGGCCTTATTGGGTTCAAATCCCTTATTGCTTCAAAAAAGTTTTATGAATTTTTTAATATATATATATATATATATATATATATATATATATATATAATGAGATATGTAATTTATAATTTGTTTTCTATTTGAATTAATTTATCAAATTAATTATGTTTCATATTTTGTTATAAATATTTTTATAAAGTTTTGATATGTTTTATTTATCGCCTATATTCAACAATATTTATGATTATATTTCTTTTAAGTATTTTTTTCTCTTTTTTTTTTAAGGCTGGAACACATTCCTGGATATGTCCTGGGAGTACATGACATACTTAAGCCGCGGATATAGTACACTGTATACAATGTCTGAAGAAATCAAGGGGATAAAAGAGCGGCGCAATGTTTCAAAAAAAAAAAAAAAAAAAGAGTGGCGCAAAACTAGTGGCGTGGCATGGCGGTGTACTGGTGTAGTCTGGTAGCCGCATTCCGTTTTCCCTACCACTCACTACTCACTTACTCAATTGTATATATAATCTCTCTAAAAATTTCCATATTATATTCCTTCCTAGCAAAGACGAGAGTTGAGTTGACACAAACAAACTTCCGCGACAAAGTAATGGATTCGGACTTCGGAATAGCGAGAGAGCTCTCCCATCTCCAAAAGCTTCGATCTCTGTACCAACCCGAGCTACCTCCGTGCCTTCAAGTATCTCTCTCTTAAGCTTTCTGGCGTGTTACTGTGTTTACTACTCCGATATGATAAATATTATTCTTGCGTCTTCGTCCCTAAAGCATCCATTTATTCAATTCGCTTTGCTTCACTCTTCAGCTGAAGCTTGTGATCATTCCAAGACGATACGATACGCTTTATTTCCTGATATCTTTCTACTTTTGTATTTAATCTGTGCAGTGGTGGCTAAAATTAGACCTTCGATCGTTTTTCATTAAATCCACTCTTGTTGCTATTTTAACATTCCCCGTTTGATCCTTGACTCTTTTCGATCTATTGTTATTTCAACAGGGCACTACTGTTCGTGTGGAGTTCGGCGATGCAACTACTGCCGCTGATCCCTCATGTGCGCATATAATAAGTCGGTCCTTTCCTCACACTTATGCTCAGCCTTTAGCTCATTTTCTCAGGGCAACTGCCAAAGTCCAAGATGCTCAGATAATTACCGACCATCCATCAATTAGGTATTTATTTGATTATTATATCATATCATATTATAAACTATGTTGTCTTAGTTTACATTCAAAGCGGTTTAAAGTCGGTATCACACGTCGCATCTCAAATCTCAATAACAGTGTTGCAATATCTTGCCTGCTTCCTTTATAGTCATATGCTGCTAACTTCTATTACATATTTTTCCCTTCAGGGTGGGGATTGTTTTCTGTGGTAGACAATCTCCCGGAGGACATAATGTCATATGGGGACTTCTTGAGGCTCTCAAGATTCATAATCCTGATAGCATTTTACTTGGATTTTTGGGTAAGTAGTGGTCTTTAAGTTTCCCCCAAGTGCTTCTTTATCTATGTGAATTTGTTCAGTTTAACTGAGATGGTTAATTTTTCTGCTCAATTTCTTGATGATCATCTTCCATTGATATTATGATTTGGTTCTCTCTGAGATTGCATTTACCACTCCTGTTGGAAATGGTTTTGTTCAACTCATTACATATGTCTTCAGGTGGTTCTGAAGGTTTATTTTCACAGAAAACTCTCCAAATTACAGATGATGTTCTTGCAACATATAAAAACCAAGGTAAGTTGGCCAAGTTTTCAGAAAGTTGATCATTTTAATTAGATTGTGTTATGTTTTGACTTACACCATTGTGGGATATTATATAATCAAGGTGGTTATGATATGCTGGGAAGAACTAAAGATCAAATTAGAACAACTGAGCAAGTTAATGCGGCATTGGCTGCGTGCAAAGCTTTGAAGTTGGATGGCCTCATAATTGTTGGGGGTACTAATACTACTAATTCTCATGGTCGTTATGGAAGTTATATTTTTAAAAAATGTTTCCATTTCTCTGATATACCCTTTTTTTTTGGTAGGAGTAACATCAAACAGTGATGCTGCTTATCTGGCAGAAACTTTTGCTCAAGCTAAATGTCCAACAAAAGTATGCATTGCTGGGGGGAACTCTGAGAAATTAACTTGACAGCTTTATTAATATGCTGTTTTGCAAATAGATTATAAACCTCTTTTCTTATCTTGCCTCATTATAGTCAATATCTCATATTATTTCTTCTTTCTTTTTCCAGAACCAAGTTTCATCTGGCTTATCTTCTTGATGTGTGAATGTGATAAGAATTTATATCCATATTTCTACAGGTTGTTGGTGTTCCTGTCACATTAAATGGAGATTTAAAGAACCAGTTTGTTGAAACAAATGTTGGTTTTGACACAATATGTAAGGTATGTATTAACCACTAGTTTTTCCAATTCAAGGGAATTTATTTTGGAGCTAATTTTCACAGAGATGATGGTACCTATCTGAATCTACTTTTGAAAACCTTATTTCCTTGAAAACATGTTGTATTATGATTTTTTTTTTTTTTTGGGGGGGGGGGGGGGGGGGGTGTTATTTTTTCCTCTTTTGGTTTCATTTTCTTACTGCTTAATATGATATGATGTGTTGACATTCATAGATGCATTTCCTGTCAGTTTACTTGAACTTTAAGTGCTATTAAGTGTCTCTCTTTTCTTTTTTGGGTGGGTGGACATGTGGTGCTGCTCTTGAGTTCATATTGAGTAGAAATAGCTATACCTTGCTGGTGGGTTATGCCTTTTAATTTTTTATGCCCTCTGTTAAAATTGAAAAAAAAATGGCTAAGCTTTTGTTTCCTCTTTCTTGTCCTTTAGAGCATTTTGAAATAAATAACTTGTGGAGAGAAACTAAATGAACTCTATTTTCAATTGATTTTTTCAGGTTAATTCCCAGCTCATCAGCAATGTCTGCACTGATGCACTCTCAGCGGAGAAGGTATGACTGCATTTATTTTACATGCTCAAGTCTAGTCTTAATGTTTTTTTGGGAAGCTGTATAACCATGCTTTTGAGACACTGTCTTCTTGAGATTATTATAGAGTATATTCCTAGTTTATGTTTCTTATATTACTTATTTCTTGTCATTCTGTTTCTCATCTGCAGTATTACTATTTCATCAGACTGATGGGCCGAAAGACGTCACATGTTGCCTTGGAATGCACCTTGCAGTCTCACCCAAATATGGTTCTGAGTTTCACATATTTCTGAAGCTTGGATTAAACAGCTTTAGCATATGCTGCTTTTTCAAGTTTTCTCTCTAAAAAATTTCCTAAATGTTTGACAGGTTATTCTTGCTGAGGAAGTAGCTGCGTCAAAACTTACACTTTTTGACATCACAAAACAAGTTTGCGATGCAGTGCAAGCCAGGGCTGAACAGGGTATGGACTTCTTAATTTTGTTTAATCTGTCTTTATGATGATTATTAGTTATATACTGTCTGACTTTGCTTTGGGGTCCAGACAAGTACCATGGAGTTATCCTGTTGCCTGAGGGGCTTATAGAAAGCATTCCTGAAGTATATGCTCTATTAAAGGTAGATTTGAAATTGAACCTTCTTGATTAGTTGTTGACTGCAATTTTAACCTTAGTTAGCCACAAGCATATTTAATAATATATTCTATGCTCCAGGAAATTCATGTTTTGCTCAGGGAAGGTGTTTCTGCTGATAACATTTCCTCCCAACTGTCGCCATGGGCATCTGCCCTTTTTGAATTTCTGCCGCCCTTTATTAGAAGGGAGGTTAGTTTTATGCTTCTTAAATCAATTATAGTGATTAAGCTTATCACCTATTGTAGCTCTTAAGCTGAAAATATTTCCAATCTTGCAGCTTCTTCTGTATCCAGAATCAGATGACTCTGCCCAGCTATCTCAGGTAATTAAAGTTTCCATGTTTCTGCTTCTTTTAAGATCTGTAAGATGAAACTTTGGAATATCTTGCATGTGAATATGCGGCGCAGTGGCAATGATTCTTTTGCTTCGTTTACAGATTGAGACAGAGAAACTTTTAGCTTTTCTTGTAGAAGCAGAGATGAACAAGCGGCTGGTATGAAAACTCTCCTGCTACATTATGCAAATTCCTACATAATACTTCTATTTTGTTTTGAAAGTTTAGGAGATTTGGTTATAAAGTGTGTGTGTGTGTGTGGGTTTTGGGGTGGGATTCCTTTTACTACAATGGCTCTTTCTACAAATGGGGATATTTTGATCATATCAAATTGGGTTAGGAAAAGAAGAAAAAGAGTTGCATGCGACAAAAATGCCTACCTATTTTCTTTTTTAGCATTTAGCAAAAAGGCATTGAAGAAACTCCCGTATGTGTGTGTGAGTACAACATTTGTTTTAAAATAGTTTTGACGTTTGCTTCCGTGTACAGTCATTTCATCTCTTTTTGAGGCATAATGTGGAATTTAAATCTGTTATATTTTCCATGAACACTTGAATTGTACCAAATTCTTGCATGCCAGGTTTATCGTTCCCATGACTTAAAATCATAGTCTTTAGTTTGTGTAAACGTGTGCTAAAATTTTTACTTGTCCAAAGCTCACTGCGTACAAGTTCATCTGTGGAGCCCATTTTGGGTTGGTGTACTTAGCTTTACCTTTATTGAATGTGCTCCTAATGAGGATATTCTTGCTCTTAAATTTTATTATTTTGGTTAACATTCTCTTTTGTTCTTTAAGGTTACATCTTTTTTTTTTTTTTTTTTTTTTTTTTTTTTTTTTTGTTTTAATGTTTACATTTGATTGGAATTTAAAACAAATTTATGTGCATTTCAGTTTACATGGGTTAGAAGTATACACAATTTTATGTGCCTTGTTATTTTAATGGTTTCTGCAGAAAGAGGGAACTTACAAGGGAAAGAAATTCAATGCTATTTGTCATTTCTTTGGTTATCAAGCTCGGGGATCATTGCCATCAAAATTTGATTGTGACTATGCCTATGTGAGCTTTTCTCCACTAATTCAGTTCATTGCTCTTAGTATGAATTTATGAAATATTTGCACATAACAAAATATCTCCACTGTTCTTTCAGGTTCTTGGTCATGTCTGTTACCATGTATTGGCTGCAGGGCTGAATGGTTACATGGCAACTTTAACTAATCTAAAGAATCCTGTGAACAAGTGGCGATGTGGTGCTGCTCCTATAACTGTAAGTTTGTTGCAAGATTTTGGGGGCAAATCAGGACTTTTTGGTTTATTGATTTCTCTCATATTTGAACTTACAGTGTATAAGATGTTTTTGACTTTTGGGGCCTTTAATTTGCGGAATGTAGGCTATGATGAGTGTGAGGCGTTTTGGTCATGGTCCTGGTGCTGAATCAATTGGGAAACCTACTCTTCATCCTGCAGCTGTGGATTTGAAAGGCAAAGCATATGAGTATGTTATTTCCTTTTTGAGTTTACTTCTTCCACCTATTAGCATCCCCATGGGTCACTTGCTACAATTGCAAGGTATATGGCATTGAAATTAGAACATTATATTGTGCTTGAGAATTGAGAATTGGATGCCTTAACAATGCATGCAGGGTGCTGAGACAGAACGCTGGAAAATTCTTGATGGATGACGTGTATAGAAATCCAGGACCTCTTCAGTTTGATGGCCCAGGTGCGGATACAAAGGCTGTAAGCCTTTGTGTGGAGGACCAGGATTACATGGGTCGTATCAAACAATTGCAAGAATATCTTGAGAAGGTGAAGGAAGGGCTGGTTGTTAATATATTATATCATTCAGGAAATATAAAATATTTGAGGGAGAAGTTGTTAATTTACTTGTTGCTACAAAACTTCATCTTCTTTGTCTTAATATATTTTTTTTTTTCAGGTGCGTACAATCGTAAAACCAGGGTGCTCGCAAGATGTGCTGAAAGCAGCTTTAAGTGCCATGTCCTCTGTAACCGAGATTCTATCTGTCCTGTCTAGCAGTGGGAATGCACCCTTCTGAATGAGAGAATTATCATGCATGTACAGAGTTCCTCGTGATAAAGTTTTGGCACCAGAAGACAGATAGATGATGTATAGTCTTTATTTTAGCTCATGAGCCACCCCTTCCCCCTCTAATGTAAATTTGGCATGCAATAAAGTGGACTGACTGGTTCTTGAGATGCATGTGGAGATAGATTGTTCACTTTGCAATGCCTTCACACTTGCTCATCTATTCAATTCTTATTGCTTCTTAATATCCGCCGTCCATCTGGACATCCGATAATACTTACATGACGGTCTATAAGCAAATTCTTTTTTCTCTCTTCCTTCGAGTGTTATTTACTATTTGTTTTTTTTAATTACATAATAGTCCACAATTATTATTTAAAGTGTGTTCTCAGTAAAACTCGTCTAGCGTATAAAAGAGATTTTTTGTTTTTTAATATATATTTTTAAAATTTTTAACTTCTATGGTTATTGGTTTAATCAAATTTTTTTTCCTTTACTTTCTTAATTGGGCTTGATAGTATAAATACACCAGCACCGGTCGGCCCACATGGTTGGTAGGTCGGCATCTCGGCCCGACCAGTTAGCGGTCGGCCCGCCTTGGACCGGTCGATGCTTCGCCCGGCTAGCAGAGGTCATGTCGAGGTCCGCCACGTGCTCCATCCCGCTTGGGCAAGGAGCGAGGCGGACGCATGCGCGCCACGTTCTCGCCATGCCGGAGTCCCGGCGACCGCAACTTTCCCCTTTTATAAATACCGCATTTATGAGGAGAGAGAGGATCTTTTGGTTGATTCTAGACTAAGCCTTGAAGTGTGCTCGGACAGTAGGAAAGCCCACTGCCGACCCGCTGAGCCCTTCGAGCCCTTTTTTGTATTGTAAACCGGGCTTGGATTCTTTGGTTAATAAGAGATCGTATTACTCGCTTTAGCTTCGTATTGCCATATTTAGCATTATCTGGGCTAATTTAGTCCAAATGGTAAATGAGGCAACTTAAACCACATGTTTGGCACCTCTAATTTAAATCAATGGTGGGAGGTTTATAGATAAATTTTACCATGGATCAAGTAAAGGGGAAGAGTGTGTTGAATAGTTTAACAATTTATTTGACTTTTATTTATATTTTTAAAGTTTGAATTTATGTTTATATTCTATTTTGATGAATTTTTAACGTAAATTTATAAATATACAAATTTTAATTTTTTTTTTTAATATTATCAACTCTATTATAGGTGCTTAGCGTACAAATTTTATTTATTAACAATAAAAATAATAGTAATTAATGGAATTGGCCCAGTGAGGAGTGAGTACTGAGTCGTGAGTAGTGACCCATTAAAATGGGGGCGAGTATTATTCTACGGAGTATTTAATATCTATGGCAGGGGTGCGAGGGTATCATTGGTTTGAAATTCAAAAATGGTGCCGTTAGCCAAACTAGCAATATAAAACCTAGATAGATCTCGAATCTCAGGCACGCTCTTGAAAGAGAATTGGAGAGATAGAGAGACGGGAAGATAATGGAAAAGAGCAAGAGTAGTAGTAGGGTGTCAGCGATGGAGGCGTTCGAGAAGCTGGAGAAGGTGGGAGAAGGAACCTACGGCAAAGTGTATAGAGCAAGAGAGAGGGCTACGGGGAAGATTGTGGCCCTGAAGAAGACGAAGCTCCACGAGGACGAAGAAGGTGTACCTCCCACCACTCTCCGCGAGATCTCCCTCTTGCGCATGCTGTCCAGGGATCCCCATATCGTCAGGTATGAACTCTTCATTTCTCATCGTCCAGGGCTCCCATTTTTTTTTCTTCTTTTTCTTTTGGACTTCAGTTTACAGTTATTGTGATATTTCTGTCATTGCTTTGTGAGCCGAGCCGTCTTCAATTTTCATTATGTTTCTGTGTTTTGATTTCAAACTTGCGGTAGTTTGATTTTGGTTTCTGTTTCGATGGCACTCCTCTATGGTTCCTTGATTGTTGTGGCTTGTAAATTCTATTTAGCGTTTTATCATTTTTACTTCCCCTTTTTCCCTCCCTATTCACATTCTCCAAAATAAAATATGAACACGCAACTATGCATTTGTATTACCCAATAAACACATCTCACACACTGACAAATCAAAGTAAAGGGGTTTCTTATACAATATTTCACAGCTATTGCTAGCACCTCCACATGAAAGGCTCTTAGTTATACAAACCACTTTTCCTAGACTTTCACAGTAATATTCATTCTTGATAATAACAAGAGTTAAACAGCCTCAAGGACAGAATGTTTAAGTTTCTAGTAGTAATTGCTACTATCCTTTGCATCCATCCCGTGATTAAAAGGGTATTGTAAAGCATATCATGTGCTGAAATGTAACTACAACTTTCAAACTACCTTGTACAACTATCAACTTACCATGCTCGTTAGCTACCTGTTATGGGATCTAAAGTACTGCTTCAGTTCCTCTGTACATTTCCATTTTATTTCGGGAGGATTTGATTTCTCATTTAAACACTTAGTTTTGAAGAAAATGAGATTCTGAGTTTCCTTATATTGGGTTTGTGGCTTATTGGATCTTCAATTATTGTTTTGCTTGCATTAGGTGTTATAGCTGCCATTACCATTTTTCTAGCTGATTGATAATTACATTACAGATTGTTGGATATCAAACAAGGCCAGAACAAGGAAGGGAAGACAGTTCTTTATTTAGTGTTTGAGTACATGGATACTGACCTCAAGAAATTCATCCGTAGTTTCCGCCAGAACGGAGACATTATCCCTCCCAAAACAATTAAGGTATGAAAATGTGGTATTTAAGGGGTTTGACAAAATATATATTGCGCATTGATTTTGGTTTCATTGTGGTGTGAACTCTCATTACAGAGCTTGCTTTACCAACTTTGCAAAGGAGTTGATTTCTGCCATGGCCATGGTGTGCTGCACAGGTAAATCCCAGATTCCCTGGAAATTCTTATGTTCTTTACTTGACCAAGTGAATTGCTTTGGGACAAGTGTTCATCCATTCACTTCTCATAATTGTTGCTCCAGGGACCTGAAGCCCCATAATCTTCTAATGGACCGCAAGACAAATACACTTAAAATTGCTGATCTTGGATTGGCACGAGCTTTCACTTTGCCCATCAAGAAATATACTCACGAGGTATCAATCACTTTGCGATACATGCAAGGCTTGTTTGGCAATGCTTATAATTGTGTTGAAAAGGACATTTACTCCAACTTATGGATTATTATTGTTGGTTTTATTGAGGACTACCCAACATGGACTCTAGAATAAATAAAGTGACACAAAATAATTTTGACCTTATTATGCCCATGATGAAGTAATTAAGCCTTCATCCTTCGTGGACTTTCATGACCATTCATATTATAGGTTAATGACCCTTCATGGAAAATAAAATTTTCCACATTTACAACTATTTTGTGGGTTGGATTGCTATTTGGTCCATGATCGTTATTGTCATTGGGCTTATTTGGCCAACCTGGGCTGTCGGGCTAAACATTCAATGATGGAGTATTTATTAGCTTAATAAATATTCGTATGTAGAATAAAATTGTCAACATTTTTTGAGAATCTAGGTTAACAAAATTTAATGTTATTTTATTCAGATATTGACACTTTGGTATAGAGCCCCTGAGGTTCTTTTGGGTGCTACTCACTACTCAACAGCAGTGGACATGTGGTCTGTTGGTTGTATATTTGGTAAAGATCCTTTCTTATCCTTTAAATCATTTCTATTTTGTTTCAAGGCACTGAAATGAAAAGTGCTAAATAATAGTCTCTTTGCGTGTCACAATGCCAATTTTAGCTGAGCTAGTCACAAATCAGGCTCTCTTTCCGGGTGATTCCGAGCTGCAACAGCTGTTGCAAATTTTCAGGTTAGTTAAATTGCCAGGGTTTTTATTTCTCGTTTGTTTTTTGGTTGAGTCTAATGTATGCATCTTCAATGCTAGATTGTTGGGAACTCCTAATGAAGAAATGTGGCCAGGAGTGAGTAAGCTAGTGAACTGGCACGAGTACCCGCAATGGAGACCCAAGCCACTCTCGTCTGCTGTTCCTAATCTGGACGAAGATGGACTTAACCTGTTGGGTGTGAGTTGATGATGACACAACTATATTCAAACTTAAAGGGGTTTAGTTTATTCAAGCATTAAAATGAAAGTTAATAATTGGAATTTTGCAGGAGATGCTGCGATATGAACCCTCTAAGCGGATATCAGCAAAGAAAGCAATGGAGCATCCTTATTTTGATGATCTAGACAAGTCGTGTCTTTGATTGCCTTATATATACCAACCAACCAACTAGGTGAATGAATTCTTGGTATTCGCTTGCTTCTCTTGAGCATCATCTCTTTGACATGACTCATTTTCATAGGGAGTGCTCACTCCCAAGTTCTAGGATAACATAGTTTAGCTACGAAGCGAAGTTGATTGTATTGTGACTTGCCTTTTAATATGTTATTACTATTTTTTATCCACCCCACCCAAGTTTCAAAGATTTGGTGATTGTGAAGGGAGGGATTCATCATCTCCTATTGCATTGGCTATAGTAACAGACTAACAACCTACCAGAAAAAGAATTAATGAACGGTTCATTAACTGTCACTCACTATAACAAATATTTTGTTTTTTTTTTTTTAAAATATTTGAGATAAAGGAATTTGGAATAATTGGGCAGGACAAGCACACAACTAATTAGCCCCTCCAATCATCACATGTTTGGGCAAGTGGTCCAAACTGGCATCCTTGGCATGACTGACAATAGACAAATTAACTACAGCTCACTCTCGCACGATCCCCAATCATCTGTGTCTTCAAATTTGATTCCTGCTAACTAAGGTACAAAACATGAACTGTACATAATTATGGAAAAGTCACATTCATTATGCTATTCATTATGCTTCCAATCTTATCCCTGAGGCTACATTATTAAGAATAAATGTGTAACATAGATCTTACAAAATATCAAAGAATAAGTGTTACTACGTATAATATTAGATTAGACATCAATTTTGTTTAGCAATGCTTACTGGATATGATTGTGAAAGATTAACTAAAGTCAAACAACAGAGATATTTGGTCATTAGACGTTGATGATCAACAATTTAGTCGTAAAACTTGCTTGCTCACCAAGGGAAAACCCCTCGCCCATGGGCCCAACGCTCTTGACGAAAGAGATTTGTGAAGTTGGTAAATCACGATGGCTGTGACCCATTGGGTAGAAGGACTAATGTCAAGTACTCATAAGGAGTCCATCACATTTGGTGTAAGTCTTACACACGACAATCAAGGTTCAATCCTGTTTTGTCCATAACCTGTCACCTAAGTGTAGACTAGTATAAAATAGGGATGTCAACGGGGCGGGGGACATACCCCCTATCCCCGCCCCCGACTTTCTTCCTCATTCCCCGTTTCCGTCCCCATCCCCATCCCCGCCGGGGAAGGGAAAAGTCCCCCCATCCCCATCCCCAGGGGATTATTCGGGAACGGGGAATCCCCACCCCGTTTATAAGTTATAAAAAAATTTAAAAATTAAACATTAAAAATATTTAAATAAATAGCGCATATATGTTTGTCTCCAACCTAAAGTAGTATTTAATATTTTGCAATTAAACATGTTACTTAAATATGCATTTCATAAGCATGACGTACAATGACAATAATACTTCTAAAATTATATATATTATACACAAAGTAATACATATATATATATATATATATATATATATATATATATATATAGATTTTGGGGACGGGGACGGGACGGGGAGAGTACTCCCCATCCCCGCACCCGCACCCGTCCCCGGCGGGGAATTCAAAATTGGGGAGGGGACTTCAAAAATTGCCCCCATCACCATCCCCGATCCCCTATTTTTGTCCTCATCCCCTCCATCGTAGGGGCGGGGAATCGGCTTCCCCGTCGGGTACGGGTACAATTGACATCCCTAGTATAAAATCTCCATAGGAGGAAGGATGATACGTCATAAAAGTATGGAATTAAGGAAGGTTTTACCCAAATAAAACCAACACGATTCAATTAATTATTAGTATTCAGCAGGCAGGGTCGGTCACTAATGAAGGAAGCATCAGATTAAACAAAATGTCAAACGGGTTTTCAAAACAAGACTACTGTACGCTGAATAAGGCAATCACACACAACCAAGAACCAACCTTTGTATAGCTTTTTTTATAACAAGCACACAACAATATCATTCATTATTTGCTGCTATTTTTTGTGCAAACCGCAAAACCATAAGAGCAGAGAGAGAACAAACAATAATAACCTTGCAAAGCATCTTCCCAAAGAATATAGTACCAAGTTACCAACCACCAATTACATTTAAAAGTTAAAACCAACAGAAAATAAAGACGATAATTGACTATGCAGACAGAATGATACAGATACTACACTGCTTGTGATCGCAATATATGGCCACAAGTCAGTAGGGTAGCTTCTTCTATCAGGTACACAGAATAATAATTGGGTGCAACTTTTTCTTGCTTCACATGCCAAATGCCTGCTCACTTACCTGTATCTACCTACAGATTCACACACTCTTTTCACACTCCATTTGCGTTAACAACTCATCCGGCACTTCAGTCACATCCTTGCTTGATCTATTGTATTTCATATGACTCTTGACAAGCTGACCAGATGCAATAGCAGACATCAACGACAGTTCCCCGGCCATGACTGAACCAGCAACAATGGTTGCCAGGAGCCTTGAGTTTGACCCTGGTGATTCTCTGCATGCACCTTTCACACCCAGCATGTTTAGGCAAGCAGATTGAGAAGCAAGCTGAGTCCCTCCGCCAATGGTGCCAACCTGGACAAAACAATTTCTCAATCTTGACACTTCTAATACCAAATATATGTTGTTTCCAGTTAAAGCGTAAAACACATACTGCAGCTGTCTCTTATGAGAAACAACATGAGAATTTAATAACTCTACACTAATACTCAACCAGATGCAAGTCAAATACTCCCATCATTAAAAACATAAACTTCTGTAAAATTACAATACCTCAATGGAAGGCATGGTCACAGAGACATGAAGATCCTTCCCATCATTCACAGCCTCCATCATAGTAATGCAGTGAGAACTTTCTACATTTTGTGCTGGATCCTGTCCAGTAGCTATGAAAATCGCAGACACAATATTGGCAGCATGTGCATTAAAACCACCAAGAGCACCAGCAAGAGCAGATCCAGTAAGGTTCTTAAGCATGTTAAGCTCTACAAGGGAAGTAACAGTGGTTTTTAGCACTTTCTTCACCACTTCCTCAGGAATGGTTGCCTCACAGACAACTGACTTTCCACGCCCTTCAATCCAGTTGACAGCAGCAGGTTTTTTATCAGAGCAGAAATTTCCTACACCATGGGATGGATTATATAGTCAGGTAGAGATTGAAAAAAATGAAGTCAAAACCTAACCGCTCAAAGGTATACAGCAAGAAAATAAGTGACTCAACCAGCACGCACATGTTTCCCAAAGAAAAAATCACCATGACATCCCCAAGTCTTACAGTATTATTCTTTTTTTTTAAAATGTCATAGTCCTCACCAGAGATACCAACAACCTCCATGTCTGGGAACTCATTTATCAGAAAATCCAGGATTTTCTGAACACCTTTAGACACCATATTCATCCCCATTGCATCACCAGTGCTGCAGCTTAATCTTATGTAAAGATTTTTCCCAGCAATTGAGCACTTAATAGTTTGAAGTCTAGCAAATCTGCTCGATCTGTACATAAAGACAAGGATGATAGTGTGAGCCAAAAAAAAACCTAAAGTATAAACTGAAACAGTCATTAGAATGATAATATTAAAGACATAGAAATTAATAATAATCCTGCAAGAGAAATCCATCAAGTCAAAACATCAATCTCAACTCTCAAGTAAAAATTTCTCTTATTTCAATCCACTGAAAAGTTAGATATTTTCAATGTGCAAAGACAAGTCAAGTTCACCCAAGCAAGAAACAAGGTTCTTGAGCTTCATTCACTCTATCAAATTACACAGAGCCACTAGTAAATTGTTTTCATCTTTCCAATGTCTTCTTTAGACCTATATATATGGTGTATAATTTGGAGTATTCTAAGTAATGAATAAGATAAAGTAGAGCCACTAAGAAATAAAGAAGAGTGAAATCAGAAAGAAAAAGAAAAAAGAAAGGTCAGTCGGCCAAGAAGAAAGAGGAAGAAAGAAGGTCATTTGGCAGGCCAGTCGGCCAAGAAGAAAGATAGGCGAGTTTGTGACGGCAATTCGGCAGTGGAAGGGTGAGGCGCGACAGCCCAAGCTCACTGATGAGGCGACCTTGTTAGGCGTCCGGTCTCCAGGCAACGCCTTGATAACCATGCTGTTAGGCATGACCAAACACTGCAGTTTGATTATTAAAAGGTCGTAAGGATGTTAAACTCGAAGGATCATCGAGGGATGCCATTAACTAGGACAGAGATGTAGTCACTACATTTGGATAATTGGAAAGAAGTCAAAGAAGTCAAAAGTGATTTCCACTTAAATGTCAAGGAACAGCTGTGGTGATACAGTGCACAGATTTATTTATTGGCTTGTTCGAAAAGGAAATAAGAAGCATTTTGTTGCCTTCTTATGCATGTAGAGCAATGTTTAAAAAGGCAGTTTTGAGGCACACCTCAGTTTGAGGAGGTCCAGTTACGCTCAGAGGCAACGCGCAGGCAGTTTCAAGGCGTTTTTTGAGGTGGTTTTGATGTTTTGGGCTACAATTTTTACCACATTAGGCACAGTTCCAAAAGTTTGGGCAGTTTTACCACTCCCTAGTCCCTGACTCCATCTCAAAAAACGCCTTGAAACTGCCTGCGCGTTGCCTCTGAGCGTAACTGGACCTCCTTCAAACAAACACTTGTGTAGTGTTTACAGTTTGAAAAACAAAAGGTGTTTATAGGTCTGGATACTAGAAGAAGAGGGGGAGTCAGGGACTAGGGATTTGTAGCAAAAAGGTCATTTAATCATTTTCATGGAGTAAAAGAATCCCTGGGCATTGACAAATGGTTAGAAACTAATTCAGGATAATCCATCTGAACAGAGTTCTTTACACCGGAGAGCCTTGTCTCAGTTAGGAGCTTCAAATACTCTAGGAAAAATGGCATGGAGAAGCTCAACACCTCAACTAAGTGATGTTGAAAAAGAGGTAGCTGCATTTCAGAGTTCCAGAACTCTCCAAGTAGTTTTACTTTCAGCAGTTACATATGATTGGCCAGATTTCACATGAAGTTAGGGCCATAACTTTATATAACAATATATGCTATCAATGTGCCAATTGTAAAGCAGAGCCAGAAACCAAAATGGATAATTTTTCCACTTTCCAGCAAGCCTCACAAGCATACCTTACCAAGCTGCATTGGATGTGATTGAAATTTGGATGCTAGAAGATACTATTATTAACCAACCAATGAAAATGACCACACATATATCAATGCCAACAACTCGGCACATTATGCAATTCAAACATCCTTAAATGCAACCATTTAAATTGAAAATCAAACAGATCATAAGGATGCTAAAGATGGTGTGGAAGAATAAACGAGAGAAGAAGAAAAAAAGTCGCGAACTTTACCTATCAAAGAAATAAAGAGTCAGAAAAGTAAAAGGGCTTACCCGTTGAAAACCATTGCCAAGGTCTCAAAATTAAGAGGATCCTCCAAGAAGAACTTCAAATCCGTCGCCCTCTTTGCCGTCGCAAACCTCACTACAGGAGCTCTAGTCATAGCATCTCTCATAAGAACACAAGTCGCTCCCCCAGAAGCATATATGGCTTTGCAACCTCTGTTGGTACTGGCGACCAAACACCCTTCCGTGGTCGCCATAGGCACAGTGTACTCACAGCCGTTGAGCAACAGTGGCCCAGCAACGCCAACAGGGATCTGCACATATCCGACTGGCATTTCACAGCACTGCCCCAGAATTGATTCGTAATCCAATCCTTCCAGTGGTAGACCGGAAAGAGACCTCCCAGTCAGTCTCTGCACTGCCTCACGCCGAATGAACGCTGCTTTATAACAATCACCGAGCCTGGATTCCAGCGAGTAGGATGAGACTTCACCGGAAACAACCTTTTGTACGAGTTGTTCGTCCTCTTCGGAGGGAAGAGGAATCGGGTGAAGATCCATTACTTTAGAGACGGCAGTGGGAGTGGGGACGACGCAATCGAGGGAGGCCTGGCAAGGGACATGTCGGCGATCCTCATCGATAATGAAGCGGGGGTCACTCTCGCCTTCTACATCCCAAGCGTCGTGAGAGGCACGAGCAATGAAGGACTGGACAAAGTCAATTCCGAAGAAGCCGAGGAGATAAATGAAAGAGGCGATGAGGGAGACAATGGCGGCGAGTTCGGAGAAAGTAACGACATGGAGAGGGGTAGAATTGCGGATCTTGTCGCGCCAGCGGATGAGAAGGTAGTAGGCAACGGAGAAGAAGAGGGTGAAGAAAATGCCGTTAGTCAAGTAGAGAGGGAGCGGGAGAGCATCAGAGGCCTTAGGGGTAGGTGACGGAGACCGATCAACGGCGGCCGAAGCCTTCCGCTGAAGGTGGTGGTGGGGGTGGGAGTGGTCGACGGCGGGTTTGTGAGGTCTCCGGCGGATGTCCATGAGGGAAGATTCCGGCAGAGAGGAGACAAAGTGAGTGAGAGAGAAAGAGGGGCCTTCGCTCCGTATTCCCTTTTGTTAAAAAATAAAATGTTTGGTTCGGAAGGGAGTGGATGGGCGGCGAAATCGGGATGAATACAGACCCTATTTATGCAAATTTTCTTACATCAAATCAAATCTCCTAATATCTAATCTGGTTAATCACTTTAAATATTGCATATTGCGTGATTAAATGCATATCTTTTTTTCTAAGTGTGAAAATGATAATCAAATCGTTACAAGTTTAATTCTCAGTGTTGTTTATTGGTCTTATTTTTCTTTAAAAAAAACTTAAGTGATTTTAATTTTGTCGAACTAATCATGAGCTTACAATACCCTATCTTACTATTATAGAGTCATTGCAAAAGTAAATCATGAGCTTACAAGACCCTATCTTACTATTATAGAGTCATTGCAAAAGTAAATCACGGGTTACCCAATCAGCCTACCAGTCATATCCTAGTCTTCATGTGCGCACAAGGGATCAATCCAGACCTTCTATCATCATTAGACCTTTTTCTTATACATGTTTCCAGTGATATTCAAACTCCCACACTAATGACTCTAATCATAACCTTTACAAACCAACTACACTAAGTCGCAGGGCATCTATTGAGCTTTCTTATTTGAATTGATCAACTATAGACAACTTAGACTGATTTGTCCCGTATAATTCTCCGTCGACTAGCGTCTGTGAGTTTCTCCTGTTACTCATAATAAAGTGCGATAAATTTATAAAAATAAAATGACAATACAAATGACCCATGAAGGTATAGATAATATGATACTGGTGTCTTCTAGTTTAGCTAGATAGACGGTATTCATGTGTGTGATCTTGTGTTGACGGTCGATAAAATTTGTGACAAACAAATGATAATACAAATAATTAATAAAAAGTTAAGTTATATGGACTAACATTTTTGTTCATAATTACTTTCTCAACGTACTAAAGCACAAAAAGTCAATATCGCATTCACTGATAATCAAACTCACAACCTCCTAAATGTGAGTGCAACTTGGTGCCACTGAGCAACAATATATTATTCATATTTAATTAATAAGTATACTTTAAAAAAAAAAAAAAGTTGATCGACCAATTTATGGTACCAATGAATAAAAAGAATATTATTGATAATGAAATAATTTGGTAAAAACTTAATTTGGTAAATGTAGTTTTATCAATTAATATATTATATACAAAATAAGAATAATGTATAAGAGATATATTGCCATCATTGAAATTCTATATGATACAAAGAATTAATTTTTGTATGTGGTGATTAGACAAGAAACTATGTATTTAGACCAAAAATAAGAAGAAGAAACATTATTTAAAAAAAAAATTTATAATTGTAGACCAAATGAGCATAATAACGGATAAGCTAGCACTACAATTTATTACTCTAAACCCATTTCGTATTCATGTTAGAACCTAACATTCATGAGATCTTATATATTTTTAAATAGATTTCTTACATCAAATTTTGTAATATCTAATCTTCTTAATCAAATCTAGTAATATCTAATATGACGTTATTAATATATCTCCTTATTGGACCTTTATTATTACAGTAATTGTAATAGAGAATAAAACGTCAAAGGAATATATATAAGTTTTAATTTATACGCATTACCAATTTAATTGATTCTTAAGTTGAAATTTTGCAATTTCATTAATTTGATTAAATTGCTTCACTTTGGTTTTAATTCGGTAATAAGTAGTAAGTATGATTAAAGTCCAACCTTTAGATCTTTAACCGTAGCAATTCAATATAAATTACAGCTACACTAATTTAAAGTAAAAATAAAAATCATATTCACATTAGTGTAGTTGTAATTTATATTCAATTGCTACGATTAAAGATCTAAAGGTTGGATTTTAATTTACACCTACCGAATTATAAACAAAGTGGAGCAATCTAATCAAATTAATGAAATTACAAAATTTCAACTTCGATTCACGTAAAAATTGTCCCGTATAATTATCCGTCGACTAGCGTATGTGAGTTTCTCCTGTTACTCATAATAAAGTGCGATAAATTTATAAAAATAAAATGACAATACAAATGACCCATGAAGGTATAGATAATATGATACTGGTGTCTTCTAGTTTAGCTAGATAGACGGTATTCATGTGTGTGATCTTGTGTTGACGGTCCATAAAATTTGTGACAAAAGAAATGATAATACAAATAATTAATAAAAAATTAAGTTATATGGACTAAATTTTTTGTTCATAACTACTTTCTCTACCTACTAAAGCACAAAAAGTCAATATCTCCTTCACGGATCAAACTCACAACCTTCCAAATGGAAGTGCAACTTGGTGTCACTAGACCATAATATATTATTCATATTTAATTAATAAGTATACTTTTTTTTTTTAAAGGTTGATCGACAAATTTATGGTACCAATGAATAAAAAGAATTTTATTGATAATGAAATAATTTGGTAAAAACTTAATTTGGTAACTATAGCTTTATCAATTAATATATTATATACAAATAAAGAATAATGTATAAGAGATATTTTGCCATCATTGAAATTCTATATGATACAAACAGAATTAATTTTTGTATGTGTTGACGGGTGATTAGTCAAGAAACTATGTATCTAGACCAAAAATAAGAAGAAGAAACATTATTTTAAAAGAAAAATTATAATTGTAGACTAAATGAGCATAATAACGGATAAGCTAGCACTACATTTTATTACCTTAAACCCATTCCGTATTCATGTTAGAACCTTACATTCATGAGATTTTATATATTTTTAAATAGATTTCTTACATCAAATTTTGTAATATCTAATCTTCTTAATCAAATCTGATCTAGTAATATCTAATATGACGTTATTAATATATCTCCTTATTGGACCTTTATTATTACAGTAATTGTAATAGAGAGAACGTCAAAGGAGCATATAAGTTTTAATTTATACGCATTACCAATTTAATTGATTCTTAAGTTGAAATTTTGTAATTTCATTAATTTGATTAGATTGCTCCACTTTGGTTCTAATTTGATAATCAGCCGTGTGTGAATTAAAATCTAATCTTTAGATATTTAACCGTAGCAATTCAATATAAATTACAACAACACTAATTTAAGGTAAAAATAAAAATCATATTCACATTAGTGTAGTTGTAATTTATATTGAATTGCTACGATTAAAGATCTAAAGGTTGGATTTTAATTCACACCTACTGCTGATTACCGAATTAGAACCAAAGTGGAGCAATCTAATCAAATTAATGAAATTACAAAATTTCAACTTCGATTCACGTAAAAATTACTTTCTTACAAGAATTAAAGTTACGAATTTCAAGCACTCACCTTCAATTCCTTCTAAACACAAACAACACTCTTTTGCATATACATACCTCACATGAAAAATTTTTGTTGTACGTTACGACTTGTAAGAGGGGCCATCGTGCAATTTTTATTTTTATTTTTTGGTACCTACATCATGAATGATGAGCTCTCTTTGTTTAATCTTTCATTTTATTAGTTGTCTTACGTCTCATTATTTCAAAAAAATATCAGTATGGGTGACATTTAATTTTATGCAACTACCATTAAAAAAACAAGAACCCTAATTTTCTACGTTTATTTCTTTTTTTTTTTTTAATACTCATGATTACATTCTTTATTTACAAAGTAATATATGTTTTATACTTTCACAAATATTTTCAACCAAAATAATCTAAGCCCCCACCATTGGGGTTCAAACCTATGACCATTCATTCGGAATGTCATCAAATTACATGGTAATTTTTTTTGAGTACTACTAACTCTGTTACAATGTAGTATAGGTTCATACATACTTTCTCAACCTACTGAAGCACAGAGAGTCAATGTCCGATAGTTGGCTCTAAGTTTATTTCATACCAAATTATAATGTGTTGAATAATACGAATTATGGAACACTAGTATAAAACTCAATTGAGATAGGTGTTGATTAATCACTAATCATCCCTCATGTTGATTTCAAAGATAATTGCCATTTTATTTGACAGTCAACTAGTCAACCAATCGATCTAATCACTTATTTAAAAAAAAAAAAAGAAAAAAAAAGTTAGGGTTGTTCACTCAAAATGATGCAGTTTTGATTGAAATAACCCTAAAATCGATTTATCACAATGCATATCAACAAAATCTCAATATCGAATAAGCGAGCACAGAAAGAATGGAAAAAACCTGAGAGTCAAGTCGACCTTCACAAATCACCACTTCCTCTAGCGAACTCGCGATGATCGGGTGATGCCATCAACATGTTGCCGCCGTCGCTTATGACCACCATCACCCTTCACACCTGATTCGTTGTTCGAAAAAATCACCAGATCAATGTTTTCTTCATTTCCTTTTTTAATTTCCTGAATAGAGAGAGAGAGAGAGAGAGAGAGGGGGGGG
>CP025650.1:23733107-23864731 GCA_003576665.1 Ipomoea trifida
GTCAAATCGACCTTCACAAATCACCACTTGTTGCCGCCGTCGCTTGTGACCACCATCACCTTTCACACTCAGACTCTTAAATATGCACGATTTGGCACTCACCATTCTGATTCGTTGGTTGCAAAATCACTAGACTGATGTTTTCTTCATTTTCTTTTTTAATTTTCCAGAGAGAGAGAGAGAGAGAGAGAGAGAGAGTGGGGGACGTTAATAGCGGACACATGCCTTTTGATGTGCTTCCTAAGCGGTGGTGGCCACTCTTGAATGCCTAAACATGACTTTTGAAAAGTAATTTTCCAGATTTTAAACAGACCATAAATTAAGAATCGAACGAGGGCTTTGCACTATCTAGCAAAGAAATAAAGAGATATAAAAAAAAACTTGATACAATAGGCCCAAATAAAAAGGACTCTCCTAGAAAAAGAAAGATATATCAAGCCCACCTAAAAGAGTCAGCCCAACCACGAAAAGCCGAACAAATAAATATTGCCCAAGTTTTCTTCAACAAGCTCCCACTTCGGTCACCATTACTCCTACAGTCCTACTCAGCCATGTTATCCTCCACTCTTTTGCAATATCCCCAAAAGCCGGCAAACCCACACCTCTAACCATTAAAACCATGAGAAAACAAAGGAAAAAACTCACACATGATACCCAACAAAGAGGAAACTTGTCTCAAAGAGGAAGTCTGTCGATTATATCTCACATTGGTGATCCTTCAACAATAATCATAGACCCAATGCTCATTTTGCAAGTACCCTTCGAAGAAATTCACGAAGCCGAAGCTGCACCAAAACCTAGACCGGATTCCTCATTGAATTTAGGTACCCTGTCCCTTTCTCTTGTACCCTTCAGAGCTATAAATAACCCAATTTCTTTACGTGCAAACCTAGGGAAAGATGAACTTGTTGATCCCAATGATGAATTTTGGGGGATAATATTTACCATAAATCGATCATATAACTAATATGATGAAGAATCCAAATAAGAAAGGATAAGAGAAAGAGAGAGAAAACGAAAACCTGGGAATTCTACCCAAAATTTTCCTAATAGCTTTGAGAAAGATTGCATGTCTTTTCTGAAGAATAATATGAAAATAACGAGAATAGATGTCAAAAAGTCTATGAAAGTCATAATATCATTCCAATCGAGTGACTTAAATTATGCACATATTGTGGCATACTCTCATCAACAAAATGTTGAAACACTTATTCCAACCCCAAGCCGAAATTGATAAGAGCAAACTATTAGAAAGAAGAATATGAAATTTGATCCATATGAAGGAGTTGATCCAAGAGCAAAGAGGCTATAGGATTTCCCTATATATGCCATGCCTCCCAAAAGGAAGCCAAACATTCACTGTCACGCCCCACTTCTAGGACATGACCCGGTTGTACTATTACATGAAAACCTGTAATAATACGAAGCCTAACTATACATACCTCTCAGAACCTTCATAACAACACTTGAATACATCATAATTTTACAACCCAAAACGTCAGAATATAAAGAACTAGTTCTTCCCAAAAACTCATTAATTCACCACTATTAAATATTTACAATCAATAGTAGTATGTCCAAAATACATCACAAGCACAAAAAACCAAGCATAATAGGTTACCAAAAATACAAAGAGTCAAAGGTATTATCTAACACAAACATAAATCCATGATAAGCTCCAATACTAGGACTAAGTTTCCTAGTTTCAAAAGTCACCTTCAAGAACCCACCACTTGTGCTCGTTCTATTCACAATTTTACTCGTTAACTACTCTGAAAAAATGAGGAAATAAAATTAATGAGCTAATGCCCAATAAGTGATACTTTTCTCAACCCCGGATCAAGTAACCTTAATAAAATACAATAAGCTTTAGAGTAATTAATATGTGCAAATCACGATCTTCAAACTATATCGAAATCATAATATAATTCCATCATACTATGCACATGTCCTTCAAAATAGAAACTTTAGCTTTAGCTACATGGGCATTAATATTACTTCATAACACAATACTTTCAAAAGCTCAAATCATTCTTTAACCCATGACACATTGATAACCTATAACCACCATTATACCTTGTAGCACAGGCCATTATCGGTATAGTGGTCTAAAAAGACTCGACGATTCGGAATGAGTCAGACTGACGATTTAGAATGAGCTGGATGGAACGTCCAAACAAATAATTCAAAAGTAAAGACTCGACGATTCGGAATGAGCAATTAGAAACGTTCTAAGCTGAACAGAACAAACAACAAAATGTAGGTTGCCTCATGAGTTTGGCCAAACGTTCAAAATCATTCTTATAATCAAATAGCCCATTGTAGCAAAATTCATTTCCTTAAAAATCACGTAACAAAGTATGTATCCAAAAGTAGTATGGAATCCGTATAACTCATAACTTGGCAAAACAAATATGAAATCATAAACTAATAATTGCCAAATAAATTACTTGATCATCTTTTAGAGCAAAACACCTTAGTACAAATCATACCCATATATCGAGTAATAGTGAAATCACACTTTAACAATCATAAATAGCTTGAGTCATACTATATCAAAAGCCCAAAAATATTTTTAGCTTAAACTAACCCTAAAATGGGTATTCTAGTAGAGATTCCAAAATAGGTTATGGGTTTTGCAAAATAAGGAGAGAAGAGTTAACCACTTACCTAAAACATCCAAATCTTAGCTATTTAGCTCACCCAAATACTCCTTGTCAAAATCCCTAATATTTTCAGAACATCAATCTTAGCGCTCCAATGATAAACACAACTCAGAAAGAGTGAAATATGGAGGTCAAACTTATATAGAATACACCAATAACTTGAGATCTAAGCTTGAAGAGGATGGAGATCAAAGCTTTAAGATTTTTTCTTCCCTTATCTCTCTAGCCAATCTCCTTATCTTCTTTCAAATGAGGTATTTATCCAACCAAGTGATTCCTTAACCTTTAAGTGTGAGAAAGGTAATTTGGTAATTTTATCTAATGTCAAATTTAAGATGCTTTGACTTGTTGACTTCATTTAATAAACATAAGTATAAATGTTTTTTCTAAAAAAAATGGGCATTACATTCCTCCACCAATAAAATAGAATGTTGGTAAAAAGAAAGCAAAAAGATATTGGGAATAAAGAAAGTTAGAATGGTGATGAGATCAATGAAGAAGTAGAAGCCTACGCACACATCGCCTCCAGAACCAGAACTAAGACCTCAACAAAAAGGAAATGGAAAAAAAAAAGTGAGGGTTCCAAAAAAAACTCTTTGCCAAAGAAAATGGAAAAAGTATTATTGAAGCATATGTTACAACACCAGATATCTTGCCTAATTTGCCTATTCCTTACAATGAAAAATTATTAAGCAAAGAAGCTACTAAACTCTGGTAAAAGACTATATCCAATAAAATCATTAGCCCAAAATTGTGTTGGAGAAACTAGAAGACAACAACCACACTACAGAAATACTCATTGAAGGGAACCTCTTTGGCACTGTCACTAACATAGAGCCCTTCAAAAAAGAAATCATCCAGGAGTTCTACTACAAACTCACATTAGAATCATTCACATCTTTAGGCCCAATGTACAAAAAGGTTTACCTAGGAGGTAAATTTCTTAACTTCACCCCTACAATGATCAATGACCATTTTGGAGCTGGAAATGAAGAGCAACATGTCATTCTAGACAGTGAGCAAATTGTTCAAGAACTTATAACGAGCACTGTAATTGTTGAGAAAAAAAGAATACCAAATTTGCTTGCTTAACAAACAAATATGCTGCTAAAGACCTTATGGTTAAGCGGCATGAATTGACTCTCCCAAATGAGAGAGGTCATGGGTTCGAGCCAAAAAAATCAAACTTTTGAGAGAGTTAGTGCCTGAGCAAATTATGAATCTAGCTGAAAATCAATCGCCAATTCATGTAATACCTGTCAAGCAAGGCCTAAAGATCACCAATGAAAACATCTCTAATCTTCCCAAACTTGATTCATGTAATACTTGTCAAACAAGGCCTAAAGATCACCAAAGAGAAAATAAAATAGAATTTTGTCAAATCCCTTTGTGATATCCATCAAGATCACCAAAGAGAAAATAAAATAGAATTTTGTCAAATCCCTTTGTGATATCCATCAAATAATTTCCCAAAACCCTTTGTGATATCCATCAAATAGTTTCCCAAAACCCTCAATTTGAGGGACAAATGGTGAATATCAATGAAGAAAGGATGTGGTTTTTGTTTTTCAAAAAAAAAAAGAAGCAATGAAGAAAGAAAATGAAAAAAATAAAGAACAATTATTGTTGGGTATCGTTCTATGATCGATTGGGGCTTGAATATCATGGTAATAATATGCCATTTGAATCACCACAAGACGATGGGATGACTCAATTGCTACGTGCTATATTTTTCATATTTTCATGCGAACTCGACTATTATATTTATGAAAAATACTTTGTAAACTCTTATGTATATTATCAACTTTTAATTTTACACTCAAAAATCTTGATATTGACACTTTTAATAGATTCACATGAAAAAATAATAATTTATTTGCGACGACTCTCCCAAATAGGAGGTCATGAGATCAAGCCTCAGTAGAGCCGGTATTAACTCTTTGTGCTTCAAGAGGTTGAGAAAGTATAAATGAACAGATACTACAGTGTAATAGAGTCAGTATTACTAAACAATATATAAATGAAAGAGTACGAATTGGAAGTATATATAATATAACTAATGGATTTAATTAAATCGGAATTCGAATTAATAAACTCGATAATTAAGAACAAAGCTGGGTCTCAGAGACTAAATATTATATTGATTCTTAGTTACAAAGCTAATACAAAAGAAGTGTTACACGTCATTACAATAATTTTTTAGACAAATGTAAGATGAAGATGTAGACAATTACAAAAGTTTATACACTAGTCAACTCCCCTAACAAGCATGGGTAATGAAATCAGCATGGTTTATAGCTCATTGTGTGGGCAAGCAAGGATAAAAGAAGGCCAGGCCATTGTTTCAACGCTATCCTCCCACGCTTTCCACATTTCTTCCTCGCGAGTTTGATGGCTGAGAAGCAGAAACTGTGCGTGACTGGGGCAGGAGGATACGTGGCATCCTGGCTCGTCAAGCTTCTCCTTTCTAAGGGCCACACTGTTCATGGAACCGTACGAAACCCTGGTACACCGTACAACAAACCGCCCAACCAAATTTTGAATTTTCTTTCTAAAAATTAACATTAGGGTATTCCTAATTTCTACTTTGCAGGAGATGCAAAGTATGCTCATTTGCATAATCTTGACAAAGCACCCCACAATTTGAAGCTGTTCAAGGCCGATTTGCTAGACTACGACTCGCTCGCTGCGGCTATCACAGGATGCACCGGAGTATTTCATGTTGCCTGTCCGGTTCCTTCATCTTCTGTACCCAATCCCCAGGCAATATTCTTCATTTCTTCTCTTGATTTTTAAACAATCACTGTTTATGTTCGCTCTTTTTCTTTGATTTCTGCTGCTATCAATTCAAATACTGGTATTTGATTTTTGCTTCTTGTAGTCTACTCTAGATTAGATTGATTACTGAAAGAAAGGCTAAGGCTAGACATGATTGCAGAAGGACCTGGTTGAGCCTGCTCTGAATGGTACGCTTAATGTACTCAAGGCTTGTTCTGAATCAAATATCAAGCGCATAGTGATTGTATCCTCAGTAGCTGCTGTTTTAGTAACCCCTAACTGGCCCAAGGATAAAGTAAAGGATGAGACTTGTTGGTCGGACCCAGAATATTGCATCAAAACAAATGTAACCTCCCCTCCCCTTCAATTCCTTCAACTTCAATTTAATAGCTTTGCCAATAGATTGATTTGATTTGATTTGATTGTTGGTTTCAATCTTTATACAGAACTGGTATTGTTACTCCAAAACAGTAGCAGAAAAAGAAGCCTTTGACTATGCCAAAAAAAGTGAGCTTCAGGTTATCACCATTTGTCCCTCACTAGTTTTGGGCCCAATCTTACAGCACACGGTTAATGCTAGTAGCTTAGTCCTGGTTAAGCTTTTGAAAGGTAGGTGCCCCCACTGATGTGAGTGCGTGTTACTGTGAGCCAGATGTGCTGATATCAATTTCTTATTAAAAAAAAAACATATAGGAAAAAGTGTTAAATAGGGCACTCCCCTTTTGTGCAATTGGGCCGCATTGAACTAATCAGAGTCATCAAACATGCAAATTATGTGCAATTGAGACATTTTTATGATTTCTTTTAATGCAATTTGAGTTTAGAACATTTCAATCTTTACTCCCAACTAATATGACAGTGCAAAGAGCAACTCTTAGTACATATCATATAAGCAATATGATTAGATTTTATTAGGAAAAATATCCAATTGCACATATTTTGCTTGTTTGATAGTTTGATTGCACACTTATTTAAGTTTAGTGACCCAATTGCACAAAAGTAAGAAGTTGAGTGACCTATTTGATACTTTTTCCTTAAATATAATATATGAACTTTTTATCTACTTCTTGTTTCTCTGAAAATACTGGTGAGTTAGATTTTAAGTTTGGAAAATTAAGTTAATGGCAACAAAAAACATGTCGTGGGGTTACATTATTTATAAACACGTATTAAATATGCATGTATAATGCTGAACTCATGCTAGCAAAGACTAATATAATGCATCTAGTTGCTTGCTTGAAGCTGCTGCATTTTAAGTTTGGACTGTCTCCTTTTTTTTACCTTTATTCAGAAGGATATGAAACACTTGAAAACAAGGGACGGTTGCTGGTAGATGTACGTGA
This sequence comes from Ipomoea trifida, assembly GCA_003576665.1. Taxonomy (NCBI): domain Eukaryota; kingdom Viridiplantae; phylum Streptophyta; class Magnoliopsida; order Solanales; family Convolvulaceae; genus Ipomoea; species Ipomoea trifida. The sequence goes on from CP025650.1 coordinate 23,739,895, forward strand.
TGTGGTTGAATCGCTGCTGCTAGTCTATGAGAGACCCGAGGCCGAAGGTAGATACATCTGCACGGCTCATGAAATAAAGAGTCAGGATTTGGTGGAAATGCTGAAGAAAATGTACCCCAACTATAGTTATCCGAAAAGGTGGGGTGGATTGCATGCATTTGTTTACAATAAGATTTAACTACCCTATTTCTGATGAAGTAACCAACAAAACTCACTCTCCTCTCTCAATTATCTATCTATCTGCTTCTCTGCTTGTAGTTTTACTGCACGGGAAGGAGACGACGAGAAACTGAGCTCAGAAAGGCTGCAAAGATTGGGCTGGACTTATAGGCCACTGGAAGAAACTCTAAAAGATTCCATAGAGAGTTACAGACAAGCTGGGATCTTGGATTAGCATCTTCTTCCTTTACCAATTTGTGAGTGTGTTGTGGGATCTGATTTGCATTGACTATCAGACTCTTAAAATAAAATATTGTGTCACTGAGCCCCAGCGGATTTGAGTGCTGAGCAGGAAAAGAAAGAAATAATATTTTGCTTTGCTTTGTTGTTTCAGTACATCATTTCATGTCTCTGAAAAAAGGGTGATTGTTATTATAATAATAATAATAATAATAAATAATGATAGTGTTAAATGTTTGTTTGCCTACAATATATTCAGCAGTCCAAACAAATCTTATGTAGTTATGAACATAAAGTTTTCAAAAAATAAAAAATAAAATTGAATGAAGGATAACCTAACACTATGTAGTTTTAATTTGTTTGGTCATTGGGATAGCCTAACACTTAACTCAGCCTCATAAATATAATAATGTAAATTTTTCATCATTAGCCTATTTCCTATTTTAAAAATAGGTAAGTTAAATATTTTTATAAAGAAGTTAATTCCAGCAATAGTCCTCCGACTATTGTGATTTTCCAAATTTGGTCCTCGTCTTTTAATTTGAACGAATTAAACCCTTGACTTTCAGAATTGTTCCAACATTGGTCCTTCCGTTAACATGGGGTTAGATAAACGTTAAGTGGAGAGGTAAAATGGTCCTTTCCATTGCTGGTATATTCTTCTTCCCTGTTCATATTGCATCTGTTATTTTTCTCTCTGCAATACCCTTTTTCAGCATATAAAATCAAATCCTAGACAAAGTAGCAAGAGACTCTCACTTACACTGTCAAATTCTTATAAGCAAATGGAGCCTGCTCATTCATGAGTAAAGTAATGTTCGCTAGAACAAACATAGAGGGTTGTTTCCCTCCAAGTTGTATTTTCTTTTATGTAAAATGAATCTTAAAAATTTAGAGATACAAAGAAGATGTCTGTGAAAGAACATGATAAAATATGACCAGAATGAGTCTCTTTCCAGTTCAACATAAAAATATTCAGATTGCCAAAAATAGGATAAAGATTGTACAAGCAAAAAAAGATGACAGCAGTGATTTGTAGCTCCAAGCATCCTTATCAGTTGGGGTTTATTCTCCAGTTTTTTGTGGGCCCCAGCTTCCACCTCATCATCCATTATCTCATTCAATCACAATAACTCTTCTCCACACTAGTTTGAGTTATTTCTTAGTTTTTTGTGGACCCACCATTTTCTATCCTATATTTTAATTATTTCTTTATTTATTTGAATTATAAATTTATAATTATAAAAAATAATTAAAATAAACATACCTACATTTAATTATTACAAACATTTAATTAATTTTCGTTGTTACTTTTTTATTTTAATCATTTTAAATTTTAATTATAATTAAATCATTCAAAAATATTAAATTTGATATTTTATAAAAAAAAATTGAAACAAAAATAATAAAATAATAAAAAACAAACAAATTAAATGAAAAAAAAAGTAGAAGAAGAAGCGAAACAGAAATCAGAAATGAAACCAAAAGGAAAGAAAAACAAAGAAAAAAACGAAAAAAAAAAAATTAGATGAAGATTGAGAGTGGCCGCCAGCTGGCCACTCTCAATCGCCCACCATCGCCCACAAGCAGGGCCTGCTCTATTTTTTTATTCTTTTGTTTTCTGACATTAACCAAGCACTTGCAGGAATGCATTTTGACAATAAACTAACCACCACATCAGTTCAAAACACTTGCTTTGCTATTACACTGTTCCAAGAACCAACAAATCTTCATTGATGTAGATGCTCTTGCTTAATCTACAATCAATTATTTTATTTACTGAAAACAAGAAAGATCACCCTTTTACTTGTCAGTAGACAAGAGTATAAATCAATGAAAATTTTAATACAAATATCACTACTAAACAAAATACAGGGTTGTTTAGTGTCAATCATTAAAAGCTAACTAACAATACAAACTGCTGATTTCTCCAGCAAAATAACTATGACATTCTCCAGAAAATGATGCTCCCTACAAAAATGCACCATCAGCTACATTATACTACAACCGCATTCTCTAAACTTACAAGAATGGCAATTAATTTCGTCTCAAGACTCCATACGGCCTGCAAATTCTCACATTCCTTCTTAATGGAACCCGAATCTCTCTCCTACTTCCCAATTCTCACTCTATGTTGCACCAAATACAATTAAACAATATTGAACTTCTGCCGCCAAAATTTCCGGTTGATTAAGCAGAGAGGAAGAGAGTGCAAATCAATGTGTTAGATAAAGCAGATGCAATGTTTTGCAGGAGATCCAAATCGGAAGCATTCTACGGAGAGAAAAATAACAAAGGCAGTATGAACAAGGAAGAAGAATACACCTAGCACTAGAAAGGACCCTTTTAACACTCTATTTAACATCTATCCAACGCCATGTTAACGGAAGGACCAATGTTGGAACAATTCTGAAGGTCAAGGGTTTAATTCGTCCAAATTAAAAGACGATGACCAAATTTGAAAAATCACAATAGTCGGAGGACTCTTGCTGGAATTAACTCTTTTATAAAGTGTTAAATGTTTGAAATTTTATTTATTTATTAAAAACTAAATAGAGTTTGGATATGTATCATCAATCATCATCATAAATTAAAATGAATTTTTGTAACATTCATTATATTATCTGAATAATATTAGATTATTATTAGTAATATCTTCAGTGAGAATGAAAGCTAAGTTGCGAAGAAAAATAAAAATGGGCAACAAGTCATAGGAGTGTTTCAATTCTCCAATAAAATGTTATTTCTAACATTTAGTGAGAATAAAGGTTGTGAGTAAATTTTTGGAATCCAACTGTGTAAGTAATATTTTTAATCTTTTTTAATTAAAGATTTGTGCTAAAAATCTTGTGATCAAGTAATATAGTCCCTTTTCTCTCTAAAACAAAAAGCTTTTCTCTGCTGCTTAACTTCGGGTTCCACCGCCGGCCTCCGGCCGGAGCTCTAATGGAGCTTTGAGCCGGCGGTTTTGGTCACCTTCTACGTTTACTCTCGCTCTTCTTCCGCCTCCGACCACCGTCGCAACTCCGTCCGCCTCCGACCACCGCCACAGATATTCTTCTTCCGTTTTCTTTCCCTTTGAATAAAATAATAGTAGGTAGGTATTGGGGTTTGTGTTGGTAGTCTTGAACTCCCAACCCTACTTTGGCTTTACCACTTTTTATTTTCTCTATTATTGTGTTTTCCTCTCGTTACTTTCACGGGCTTTTTCCTCTCGTTACTTTCACGAGCTTTTCATTATCATTAGCATAAATCGTTTAGTTTGGTTTCGGCAAGTGTTGATCTTATCCTATGATGAAGACCCAGATCTTTGATGAAACTTTAAGCTCCTTGAAGGAACATAGCTTCCTAGTTATGAAAAAGTCCGCGATTCAAGTTTTCTAGTTAGAAAAGTTGTTTCTATGTCTGACGGTAAGGAATGGTTTACCATTTCATTGATCGTTGATGTAAACGTTTTATGTTATAAATTAATGGAATAGCTACGTTTACCTTCAAAAAGAAAAAGTAATATAGTTGTGACTTTTGTAATAGATACTACATTATTGTTTTTTCAGTAGGAATAGGAAATAAACTAAACATACTATGATAGAACAAAAGAGCAATTAAAAAAGTTTCTGGACCATCCTCTTTTCTCAAAAAAAAAAAAATGTTTTCGGACCAAATTTGAAGTCTACTCGCCGAATCTTAAAGCCGCTGCCTGCCACCTCACCTCACCTCACCTCAGCATAACATTGTCTCCGGCAAGAATGGCGACCGGCGACACCAAACCCTCCTCCGACACCACATCTCAACCAGCGGCATCCACCCAGCTAGAATCCTCCCCAACCCCAAATCAAACCACCCCCGTACCCAGCCGCTCCATCACCTCTGCCTCTACCCCGGCCACCATCACTTCTCGCCTCCCGGAAACTGACTTCATCAACGTACCCAGCTATTCCAGTATGTTCCCTTATCTAATTTTTATTTATTTATTTATTTATATTTTTCTCTCTGAAACCACTTCCCTTTTTGCAGGGTGGTTTTCATGGAATCACATTCACGAGGGAGAGGTCCGGTTCCTTCCTGAATTCTTCGATGGAAAATTCCCTTCGAAAAACCCTAGGGTTTACAAATATTATAGGAATACCATAATTCGTACGTTTAGAGAAAACCCCACCAGAAAAATAAACTTTACTGAGGTTCGGAAGACCATAGTTGGAGACGTAGGTTCGATTCGAAGGGTTTTCGATTTTCTAGAGACCTGGGGTTTGATTAACTACTCTGCCTCAGCCTCAGCCTCCAAGACTCAGCTCAAATGGGAAGACAAAGATACTAAGGCCTCTTCGCAGAGTAGCGACACTAATGCAGCTTCCGTGGATATTCCAGTGCCCAGGAAGAGATTGTGCAGTGGCTGCAAGTCCGTTTGCAGCATTGCCTGTTTTGCTTGTGATAAGGTAATTAATTAATATTCCACCTGCATCTCTACTTTCAACTTTTTACATTTTTCTCAACCCTTCTTTACATTTTAAGATGTTTAATTTGGGGTTTCAATTCTGTTTAAACTCCTTATTGCATTGTACCTTGTTTCATACAATGTAATTCTGTTTTACGATGCAGTATGATATGATTCTTTGTGCAAGATGCTATGTGCGGGGTAATTATCGGGTGGGTCTAAATTCTTCAGATTTTAGAAGAGTTGAGCTCAATGAAGAGGTGAAGACAGATTGGACTGAGAAAGAGACCTTGCTCCTCCTAGAAGCTGTCATGCATTTTGGTGATGACTGGAAGAAGATAGCAGGGCATGTTGGTGGTAGAAGTGAGAAAGAGTGTGTGTCTCGCTTTATAAAGCTTCCTTTTGGCGAGCAGCTTGCTGGACCTCCAGAGTCTACTGAAGTGGATAGTGAACAACTTCCTGCCAAAAGGATGCGACTAACACCTCTTGCTGACGCAAGCAACCCTATCATGGCACAGGTAAGGTTGTTCATATTGCCAATTAACTAGCCGTCGTCTGCTGCTATATATCATATGAAATATGAGTTTAATGTTCAATGCTTTTGATTTTTGATGAAATGCCAACCTGGGAAGTTTGGAATTAAAGTTATATCAGCATGCATGCATAAGATTGTGCTTCTATTCAATATTACTGCACAAGAAGACCACGGCTATAATTCTTACTGTGTGAAAAGGAGTGTATTATTTGCACGGCTAATGATGGAACTACTGTGTCTGATTAATGTTGAATGCCATGCCTAGATAAGATTGGTATAGACTTGTTCTATCAACTGAAAAGAACTGAACTAAGGCTTATATTTCTTTTAAGCTGTCAATATTTAGCAGGGGTTAGTATATACTCAGGCATGATAATGCCTAATTGTTTGTTCTGAAAATTTCCACAGGCTGCTTTCATTTCTGCTTTAGCAGGACATGAGGTTGCAGATGTAGCAGCTCGTGCTGCTCTAAAATCTTTATCTGAATTCAGTATTGGAAAATTTGAAGGACATCTCAAATCTATTTCTGCTAGTGCAGACAAACAGGGTAAGGCGTTTTTTTTTTTTTTTTTTTTTAAATATATTAATTAATCATTTTTGCACTTGTGATCCCCTAGAAAAACTGCAAACAATAGGATGTTTGAGTGGAATGTCACATTTTGATAATCAGAAGTCTTATGGAATTATTAAAGTTTAGTAGATATTCCCTGGCCTTTTGTTGTGGCTAATAACTATCCAAGTCCAAGGGCTGGCTGCTAAACCAAGCTAGGAATTGGTGTTGAAAATTTTAATAGGAGAAAAACTGGAAATTGAATTGCATATATTTTGTTAGAAATACTTTTACCAATGGTGACTATTCAACAATTTTAGGCTGAGGGATCTTTCTCCTCTTTTAGATTGTAATTGGCGTTTCTAACCATGAATGCAGAATCTCATGCAGTTGAAGGGGCTTTCGCTGAAGCACAATCTCAACTTGATAGTGAAGAAGAGAAGGTAGAGAATGCAATCTCTGAAGTTTCTGTTCAGGTACAATATTCTTCTTACACTGTACTGACTCTCTAAGAGAGGAAATCAATATAATGTATCTATTGTTTCACATAACATTATTTACAATTGACCCTGCCCTGTACGTACGTAAAATAATGGTGCAGATAAAAGAGATTGAAGAAAAGATTAGTGAGTTTGAGGAGATTGAATCACAAACAGAAAAGGAGTGGCAACAACTGCAGCAACTGCAGAATCTGCTGTTTGCAGATCAGCTTAACCTGATACTGAGTAAAGGCGGAGGAAATTTGGCAAGCAATATCAAGACGGAATAATGAATCATGTGTTTTTTATTTTTTTAGCATTAGGTGCTTGCCTTGCCAGTTGCCAAGCACAAGTAGTGCCTATAATTAGCATTAGCATTAGCATTGAACTAGTGTTTATATGAGATTTATTATTATGTGAATGTGAATGTGAGCAAATTTTCCCTTACTGAAACTGAAACCAATAGAAATTCGCAAATTGTTGTTAAGTCCAAAGTGTGATTCTACAAATTAAAGGCATTTCTTCTTCAGAAAGAATTGGAAAGAAAATGAGCCTAAATACAAAATAATACTCTACTCTGCAGTCTGCACTGCACACAAATTAATCGTTGTTGCTTCTGTTCATACAGCCAACCAGCAGATGTGTGCCATTTAAACATCCAACCTGCAAAATAGGCATGAAGGAAACAAGGGAGGGTGGGTATGGTGTCAAACAGTAGATCTGACAGTGCCTCATCTCATGTCAAAAGGAAAATACTTCCGTTTTGGTTTCGTTATTTATTTTATTAACAAGTACTTACTAATTTTGTTAGTGTCTACTTGCTGATAACAGTGAGCGACTTATCTATTCATTCATTATACAGCAGAGCACAACAAACAGTAGTTAATAAATTCCCTCCCATACATACCATACCATTCATTCTAGAACGGTAGCTTTGACCCATTATTGACAAGCACGCACGCACGCACCAAAATGACAAACCAGAAGACACACCGTTGCCAATTACATGAACCTGAAAGATGCAACAGCCTGGACAGCAGAATCCAAGAAAGATAACATCAAAAAACCTTTGATTTGACTACTGTATAATAAATATCATAAACATTCGGAGATCCAAGAAACAAACAAATTTAAGTTTGTAAAGGTTTACCTTCTCAACTTCGGCACCATATTTCTCTGCCTCCTCATCTACAAACTGCAAGATACAGAAAGTTGTGTAACAACTCTAGTAGAACATGAAAGAAGAGAATAATGCATGTACGTTGTAATGGATGGTTGGTCTGCTCTCTTAGTTATTCATTTGCAGCTTTAAACTCACCTGTCCAGTAATGGTATACAGCCGGTTATAAAAACCGTTGTTTGCTATTCCGAGCACTGTGAATAGATGCCTGAGACTTTGTCCAGGATTTTGGAGTGTGTAATCAATGTAGTACAACCCTAATGAGAGGTTATACATATTAAACAACATTCTTAATCTCCACGATATATCATAAAGCTTGCTTATATAAATATAAATATATTTCCCCACTCATACCACAATACTATTAACAAATCAACAAGGCAGAAACCAGCAGGAATTTGCCCCAAGCATCTATATCTCTCTCTCATTTTAGGAAATTATATATACAGTCTGTTGAAATTATGAGCTTTATAGTATCTTTAAATCCTTATTAGTGACTTTGAACTTTAATCCTCAAAAAATGGAAATAATTTCAGATGAGTCTATTATGATTAATTATTATAGTAGAATCTATGAAATCAACAAAAGCAATGTATATTACCATTAGCAGATTTGCTATCTATGAGTTTTGCTGCTACTCCAGGAGGCCGTTTCCAGCTTCGGTCCAATCCACTCACCTGTTTTATGATCACTGAGCTATTATTAAAAAAAAAAAAACCATGGATAACATTTGGTAGGGTAGATTGGAAGGAGAAGGATTTAGGACTTGAGATTAGCCAATGCAGAAGAAGCACAAAAGAATATAAATTTCACCAGATTCTCTGCAAATTCATCAACTTTTCCAAAAGATTCCAATCTGGTAAAGTCAGCACCAAGGCTTGTGATCACTATACTGACTGATGCAACCAACATGTAAGAGAAGTCGCAAAATTAGAGATTGAACAACAAGTCCAAGTCCAAGTCCGTCCATCATTAATATCTATCTTAAATACCATTTGAGTTTGAAGCTTGTTGAGGATAGAAGGCAATCAGGGACCTCACTCCATCGCCTTCTCCTGTTCCCACCTCCCAATCTGCAAGACACAATGTGAAGTGTATATGTATAGGATTTTGAAGCACAACCTAGCTAAAAGGAAGCAATGAATAGTTATATCTGAATGAAATTGATGCTTAAAGTCAAAGAAACTCAATTATCTTCAATTGTTTCCCTAATTTAGATACTCCTTTAATTTCTACCTGGCACATTGAATCTTCTCAGTGTTCCATCCACTATTTTAACAATCCCCAAACATGAATTATAAAGAGAGGAGGTGAAAAGAAAGCATACCGGCTGGAATCAATATCTTAAACTTGTTGACATCATCAGAATAAACACGAGGAGACTCCTTCACTGCAACTGCAAGTGGAGAAAATGTATACCAGTCGTAGAGTAGTAGGTCATGAATATAATATAATATAAAATAGTGTTTGGTTTTGAGAAAAGAGTGAGTAACAGTACCATTATCTGCAAATGTAACTGAAGGAAATGCGGAAAGGGAGAATCCAACAATGCCAGCTTGAAGCAAAAGCTCTCTCCTTTTGCTCAAAGATTGCTCTCTATCCATTATCACAACAATGAATTAATTGATAATAAAGAAACGATACATCAAGTAGGAAGATAATTAACAGATATGGAAATACATTTAATTAAAATACCTGGGCTTTCCGGGGTTGTTGCAGCAGGAAATATAGGAATTTACAACAGTGTTGTTGAGGCCTGAGAAATGCGAGAGAGTTACATACATACATACATACATACGGTCGGCGGGAAGAAATTAAAAAGAAATAGAAATAGGAAAGATAAAGAAAAGGTTGAGACTTTTGGTTTTGGAGTGGAGACGGGTGGCAGAGCGAGAGACTACGGCAAGGAAGGATCCACACTGTGAATGCAGCACAGAAGTAGCCATTTCCCTTTTTTTCTTTTCTCTAAGCTAAAATTTGTTAACCACTGCTCCATTGTATTTATTGAATGAAATGAATTCCACCTCATTTTCAAGGAACAGAATACAAGTGGATCAGATTTAGGAAAGTCCACATTTTTATTTTTTACACAATATTTCTTATATTCTTTTTTTTTTTAAGACACTTGGAATAAAAGGCTTCTAAATTTTTCTTATTGTATTTTATTGCAATAGTACAAGTCCTTAAACTTATTATTATTATTATTGTTATGATTATTTTATTGATAAAAATAATTTTTTTAATAAGATGATATGAGGGTGAGATCACTTTTAAAAGAAGAAAGAATTACATGAATGTAGAGTAAATAGTAATTGAAAGTGAAAGAAGATTGTAAAGATGTAGATAACCTTAGCTGCCTTCAAACTAAATATTGAATCAATAATTAGTAGGCTTGGGGGCTTGGAGCTCAACTTGATTATTAGAAGAAAAAAAAAATCCTTAATTTTGTAATTCTGACAAATGTTATATGTTACAAAGAATATACCTCTATAATAATAGTGGTCTCAGGCAGAAGAGACTGATAAAATCCCTTGACTTTTTTTTAAGTGTTACAGCAAAAGAACATTTCACATGCTTCATTGGCTCTCTTCAAAGCCTAAAGGAACACTCACTCTTTGGCTCTCTTCAACAAGAAACGTAAAGAAAATATCCCCAAAACAAGGGTCTGCCAGAACCAACCGCGGGCATTTGCAGCATCCACTTTCTTTGCAAGAAGCCATGCATATATAGCCTCGCCAAGGTGTGCTGCAACCGATGCAACAAACAACAACCTTAATCCCCACATCGAGCGAAAGAAGAGAAGCCCAAGCGCTCTAACAAGGGGAATGGGTCCAAAGTCCGGCAGGAAAGCAGCGCCAAACAGAACAAGCATTCCAACCACAACAAGCACCCATGTAAGTATCTTAGGCCCATCTAGGCCTCTTCGTTTCTGCTCTTGCCAATATGAGATAGTTGCAGCCATTCCCTCTTTAGGGCTCACCAGTGGGATGTAGCCAAGCTCCTCTTTAGCTTTTAAATACGAAAAGTAATGAGTCACACCAACCTGGCACAACCAGAAAAACTCATTAAACTCACCAGGTCGCAATGTACTCCATACTAATTATAGAATTCTATGCCGCCGTCCAAACATTCACATTATCAATTGTAAGATCATTTTTAAAGTTAGAAATTTGTGTTCAGCACAAGTACAGTTGTCAAATGTGGATCACCACATCATTACTTTTCATACAAATGATCTTATACAACCACATTATTACTTTCAAAGGGAAGGATAAAGCAGACTAAGCAGTACAGTATTGCTGAATCTTGGTTCAGAATTCAGAGAAATCACTTGGATTCTCACATAGATTTAAGCAGGCAAGGCACACAGTAGATACACAGCAAAAGGATTAAAAAAAGAGGGAGGGGGCTCAAACACAAACCTTGTAAACCTCAGCAGGAAGTATGAAGGGTTGAGGAAGCCACCTGCAACTTAGCCAAGGATACATGATAGAGTATAAAGCCCAAAAGAAGTTTCCCAGTAGAAGAGCTTGAGGGACAGCTAGTGATATAGTTGGTAGTTCATAATCCAGGCTTTTGAGTAAAGGGCAAAGAAACTCAAAACTGTTGATGGGAGACCCTGCAAATAAGAAATAAAGAAAGAGTAAGATAATGCAAGTAAGAATTGCTCAAATTTAGTGCGTGTTGACGAGCATTTTGTAGATTGGATGTTTCGAACAAGTCTCTCGAGTAAAAGCAATAAACAATGGAAACTATCAATCTGAATTTAAGAGTGTATACAAAGAATATATAAGGCAAGGACCAGTTACCATCTGATATGAAGTAAGCTTGACCGGCAGCAACTGGTGGCCCTTCTTGGCCAGGGATGTCATCCAAAAGTCCAATACTAGCCAATAGAAGGGCCAATACAAGATTATCCACATAAACCCAATCGGTTTTCACATTTGTTGAACCTATCTTAAAAGGGATCAGGCCTAATTTTGCAAACTTGATGATCCTTGGGAAGTGCCTTTCTTCACCAGGTCCATAGATAGCAGCGGGACGAATGGCACAGGTATACAGGGATTTCCTAGTCTCTTTACTGTAATAATGAAGAATAAAAATTAATTCTGAGCAAAGCATTGCCAAGATTGAAAAATTCTTTTACTTTTTTACGTAAGGAACAGTTCACAGGGGAGTGTTAAGTTCTAGGCCAAAAAACTAAACTTTCTTGATGATAGAAGCAGAAAATATTACCAAAAAATGAGTGAGAGTACAGAGCAAAGACTCATCTACAAAAAGAAATATATTACTAGAGAGCAGAAAAAATATGAAACTTCACATTGTACTTATAATATGTAAATTTAAAGATTGCCATATTTCATTAAGTCACATAGCTCATGAAGGGGTTTAGTTTTTGTCTCTAATCTAGTCACTTAATTTGGAAATATGGACCAAGACAGTCTTTAGTTTACAGAGGTGAAAATGTTTCCTCTACAGGATATTATGCTTCTGCATTTAGCTATATACACAAGAAAAATAGTCTGTGTTTGCATCAAATCATTTTATAGAGGCATTCATCTATAGGCATACTGAGAGTTTAGTGCAGTCAATTTTGATGTACAAAATCTTGGATGTTAGAGAAGAAAATAGAGAACAGTTTAGCAAAATAAGTAGACATAAATATTATTTTGCCAAATTTCTACATCCAACGATGGGGTATATGACATTTATTGAAAAAAACAAATAACTCAGTGTTGGTGTTCTAGTGTCAAATTACTTACTCAAAGCAACGGCCATTGTTCTTCAGAACTAATTGTTCAGCAATTGCTTTACTGCGGCCATATGGATCAACATGATCATCCAAGGGAAAATAAGGTAGTCTTTCGTTGCCATTAACAATCTCCTTTCCACCAAAAACGACATTATATGTACTCACATAGACAAGCCTGTTGATATGATGTTGAACACAAGCATCGAGAATTTGACAAGTTCCATTGATATTAACCTCATCTACACGACCATACTGGAGCATTTCTTTTCCAGACATACCATATGAAGCAAGATGGAAAACACAATCAGCCCCACGTAATGCCCTCTCAACACTTTGTTTGCTTGTAACATCTCCTAAAAATGTAAATGAAACTTGGAGAAATGAGATACATCACCCATAAAGTACTTAACTACTAAGATTCCATTTCGGAGAATGGTGAGATTGAAGTGGTAGGACTACTCCCAGCAGCATCTCCTAAACACACCCTAAGTAATTAAAAATCTTAACCAGGTAGTCCTCATACAAATTTTTGTATATTCATTTAAGGTGCTGAAACCAGCATAAGTTTGTAAATAAAAACTAAGATTCAGGGCAAAGCATTCTTCCTAAAAACATAGTCTTTTGAGACAAGATGAAGCCTATGCTATGCATAGAGAAATTGTTGAAACACTGAATCTCTGATAACTTTGAGGAAATGGAGATGAGGATAAAAACACTAGTTTCCGTAAAATGCAAACACACTGTATCTTATATTTCAGTGGTCAAAAAATTCAAAGCAGTTCTTATAAATATAATATAAAAGGTAAAAATTTGTATTTTCCCCACATCACATTCAATTCAATGATTAGTTTATCCAGAAACCAGCTCAATCCATACAATCAATGGGCTTCAGCTGGATCATTTTGCAACCGTATTCTTAGTCCTATCAATAAAATTATATAAGCTAAATAGCTCTTACTAAGTCAACTCCAAAATCTGTTACCAAGTAAAAGCAGGAAAAACTGGAATTGTTGGGCAGAGTGGCAGAAGAAAGAAATGCCCATCTCAATAAAAGAAATTCTGATTCAGTGTTGACTATGTATACTGCAGTTTACATGCTTTCACTAAATTATTGGGACACACAGAGAGAAGCATGAAGCATCATTCATCACCTTGGATGCAATGAACCCCTTTTTGGCGAAGTTGATCTGACCAGGAGGACTGGGTTCGAAGATCAAAGGCCTTGACAAGACGAGCGCCTCTTCTAACCAGCTCCAGGCAGAGGGCGGCGCCGACGAAGCCCAGCCCACCCGTCACCACGAAGGTTTTGTCCTCTATGCCCTCGTTCTCGCTAATATGCATTCTCTCTCTATCTATCTACCTCTCGCTGAGTCGCTGTGTTTCTGCAAATCGCTTTACAGAAGACGGTCTGGTCTTTCTTGCAAAGGCAAGCTTTTCTTTCAATTCGATGGAAGACGAAGATCCGGTGGAAGACCAACTCTTCACTTGCTTGACTGACTATTCACTCTACTTTCTTTTCTTCTTCTTTTTTTAATAATTATTTCTTAACTAGTATTAAATACAGAGTAATTTTTAAACAAACTATTATTGGTTATGATCCATTCAGACAAATAAATTGCGACATCTCCATTCTCCGGTGCATAATTGCATAGCACATACATAATAAAATTTGGAAAAACTACTGCGCTTATTTATTTATTTAAATAATAAAGCATTTTTTGGGGGTGTTTCCTAGGAAGGAAGAACATAAATCAATCAATCGATTGAGGTTAACATCAAACTATTAGCAAGATATTCGATAATACTGTTAAATCGGTTTGGTTTAATTTAATACAAAATTATTCATAAGTTAACAGAACAACAAATAAAAATTAATTAATTAATTAATCGATCAAGTTCAAACCAACTTAGAGTTCCAAATATTTAGTTTAACAGTGCTTACACTTATAATTGAACTGAACATTTGAACACAACAGAAATCACATTATCAAATGAGCATGAACACAATGCATCCAAATGCGAATGTATCAAGCTGGAATCACAAAACCCACATTCAGTCATATGTCTACAACATATAAGCAAGGAACAGTATATTATTCCAAATAAGAAACAATGTCTTGATCATCTCTTTCTAGGAAAACAGTTCCACAGTTGATGAGATCATTTTAATCCCACATCATTCATTCCTTCTTTCCGATACCATTAGACATGTTGTAGATCCCTCGTCCCTGAAACACCATTTTGCAGAGTTATCTATTAAAAAATGATTCTTCTAAGCATAAGTTTGATGAAATACAACAACTAGGTTGGAACTCACAATCATGTACAGTGAAGAAACTGCCAATGCGAGTGGAATGGCGACGGAGGTAACCTTATCAAGAGGACCCTTCAGATAAGTGTGTTTGTGAATGCTCTGGTAATACCTTTGCTTCTCAATAAGCTTCTCTCTGGGCCTGAAGGGGGTTTCTGACTCTGACATCCTACAAAAATTGCATTTAATACATTCTGACCACAAATATGTACTATGTGCACATACACAAATGTATAAAAAACTACAGGTAAATTTAATGTGAGCAAACAGCAAAAAAATCCATTAGAAATTTTATGGACTGCTGATATATTAATAGTGAGGGAAAGGCAATATCTGCAAGTATTTTTCTTCCATGTAGAGAAGCTAATATTCAAGTACAAGCCAGTTATATAAGGGACATAACACCCAACAGGGTGTAAACCAATTACAGTTCAATGGCTCTACATTTCCAGAAAGAAATTCCAGGATTCTTAAGAATAAACCAAAGTTTCCAACAGATATTCGTTAAAATACAAATTTTCTCTACCTAAAATGTCGCACTTAATTGCTGATGCCCTTTTTATCAAATATATACAGTAAAAGTACGATGAAGATTAAACGTAAGTCTATTATTACTTATTAGACATCCTTCAAATTAGAAGTAAATACTTGCATGCCAAAGAGTACTGATCTGAGAATCAGGTGCAATGATGGGAAGACCAAACAAGTGAGTACAGTTTTTAACTATGTCAGCACAAAGCTCATTGCTTAATCCAAAATCAAAGGACAAGGAGAATTCTACCTTTCAGACTTGAAACAAAGAGAAAACAAAATTCTGGCTGCTTTTCTACAATATACAAGCTTGGAAGTGAAATATGTAGACAAATGCATCAAATTATAATTCATAAACTTTATCTGACCCCATACCATTGAGACACTGTCCTCTATACTTTCAGATGACTTGCAAACAATACAAAGTGCACTACAATTATATAGTTAATCTGTAAACTAAACTCATTAAAGACTTGTAGTTTCAATGTAATGCATGATATTGAAAACCCACTTTAAATTAATTAATGATACAGAGTTGAAACAAGCTGAAAAGTCTAAGTGTCTAACACTGAACCGATTGAGCCTCCTACACACAGCATAAGCTGAGAACTTCACAAATACGTGAAAACAGGGAATCAATTCAGAGCAAAACATACAGCAAACTCCAATAGGCGAGATAATCAACTCAAATTCACAAAAAGCTAATTGTAAACCCTAGTAAGGCAATTCGATCAAACCACATACAACAAGATTCAATCACGCATGTAACAGGTTGATTGAAAAACGATGGATACAATAAACCTGATGCTTACTTTTACACAGAGGAGAGGAGAGACGGTGGGGCTAGTAACAGAGTAGACTCGATCAACGGGAAGAGCTCGGAATCGGATCAGTCAGGGCCTCAAAAGCAAATTGACGACTGCTATCCCTGACCAAATATTCTATGGACTTCAAGCCTGTTTTGGCCTTTTGGGCTTTAGCTTTACAACAACATCATAATTTGTTGGGTTGACCCAAATGGTTATTGCATTTTTTTTAATGGGTTACTCAATATATATGGGTCCATGTCCATGTGAGAGAGTGTAAATCATTGTAATTCAGTGATTCAGTTGATAGAGTTAAATACTGCTGCACACATGGTTTACTTTGGACATAATTCTCACATTATCGTTGTCAAATTTCGTCTTTTATCTTAAACATATACTACATACTGAATCAGTGAATTAAGTTCGTGTAAAGAACTCTAATAACACCATTCAACTATATTATTATGTGCAATTTGGCGTTGGCATAACAGTCAGTTGTTAATTAATATTAATATTACAATTTTCACACAAAAAAACAATATTATTAAATGAAAAAATAATGCTACGATTTTAACAATAGCGTGAAAAACGCCAAAGAGTTGATTTAGTTTGGTGGTGTAGGGTGCAGTTGCAGCTAGCTAGTAATTGGGGGCTCAAATTAAATCATATTATTTAAAAGGTAAATTGACTCTGGTGTGAATGTGTGATCTCAGACTCTCAGTATTTCACTATTCTCCAATTCTGGTCTGAATAAGTTGGGTGGAACCAAAAGGCTGTAATTGTTGAAGGAGAAACAATCTCTCTTCGCTGGGGCGTTCAGCCAATCAGGTATTGACCCGCCCTCTCTCTGCCTTTTGGATAGATAGTGTATCTCCATCACACGAAACCTGATATAAGTAAGTATGAGAGGAGTCACGGGACTGCACAAAATATCTCTATCTTGCCCCAAATTTAGTAACATACTTACACAACCACAAAACAAATATCCCACGTTTTCGATTTAAATAATTGATGTATCAAATAGAAACAAAAATTATTATTGCGCCACGGGACAGCACATGTGCTCACAACATATCTCTATTTTTATTTTTATTTTTAATTTTGTAACATAATAAATATCCCACGTTTTCGATTTAAATAATTGATGTACAAAATAAGAACAAAAGTTATTATTAAGTTATGGGACAGCACATATGCGCACAGCATATTTATATCTTTTTTTTAATTTTGTAACATAATAAATATCTCACGTTTTCGATTAAATAATTGATGTACAAATTAGAAACAAAAGTTATAATTAGTAGGGAAAACACAACTTTACAAAATTATCATTACATTTTTTAGACATTGAGTGCTAGACTTAATCCTTTCCATTTACATTACCCTCTTCCACCCAACAATCCTCATCAAACACCTAAATTTGGGTTTTACTTAACTCTGAGGCTCTGCCCGATAGAATTGTCCAGAAGCTAGGTACAGGCATATAAAACAAATTAAAGGAGGTCGATCTTTTGGATCAATCATATCATATCATATCATCAGTAGACTAGATGAGAGATGGATATGGAGAGACGAATAGCGATCATCGGTGCTGGAGTAGCCGGGCTGGCGGCCTGCAGACACGCAGTAGCAAGGGGTCTGAATCCAGTAGTTTTGGAAGCTGAAGAAAGGATAGGGGGATTATGGGCTCAAACAATCGAGTCTACCAAGGTTCAGACACCCAGATGGCATTATGAATTCCCGGATTTCCCTTGGCCGTCCTCTGTCCAAGAAACCTATCCTCACAACACAAAGGTACTCAACTACATACAATCCTATGCTCAACATTTTGGGTTGTTGCCGTACATTAAGTTGAGGTCCAAAGTGATTTCCTTGGACTATGTTGGAGTTTCTGAGGAAGAGATGCAGTCTTGGGAGCTGTGGGGCGGTACGGGTCTAGCATTCGGTTCTAAAGGGAAATGGCACCTTTTAGTAGAACACACACTACCTGATCCTCTTCATCCTCCATCCACTCACACGACCATAAAGGTATTTTTTTTTTATTTTGGTTTTGATTTTGATTAATAGTACGTCTGGCTAGTTGAATTGGTACGAATGAACATGCATGCAGGAGTATGTGGCTGAGTTTGTTGTTATTTGTACGGGGAAATTCAGCGGTCTACCCAACATCCCAGAGTTCCCTCCGGGGAAAGGGCCCGAGGTTTTTGAAGGGAAAGTTATTCATTCCGTGGAGTATGCTGCAATGGACAATGCAAGTGCTGCTCAATTGATCAAAGGAAAAAAGGTTGCAGTGGTGGGCTCCCAGAAATCTGCAGTGGACGTAGCAGCTGAATGTGCCAATGCAAATGGTATTCAGTTACTAGTTAATAATAACTAATTTAATCATTGATTATAGTGATTTTTCTAGATTACTTTGATGGTTTTACTCAATTGAGTACAAAAATATATACGGAGTGAGTATAAATTAGTTTTTGCTTAATTAATTAATTAGGTCCAAAAAAGGCATGCACCTTGATTCAGAGGACAGTGAACTGGATACTTCCTGGTGCGTACGTCATGGGGGTTAGTCTCTTCGCCTTGTTTGGAAATCGGTTTGCAGAGCTGTTAGTCCACAAGCCTGGAGAAAGCTTCATACAAAGCATCTTGGCCACCCTGCTTACACCACTGGTAAATTAACCCACCCACCCACCCACCCACCCCATATCTCATCTTATACTTACTAATGCATGCATGTTTTTGGTGATCGAGCAGCTATGGGGGCTTGCCAAATTTTTGGAAATTTATCTGAGATGGAAATATCCCTTAAAGAAGTACAAAATGATACCAAAACACAGCATGCTGGAGCAAGTATCTGCCTGTAAGTGCTTCTGGCTTCCTGATAATTTTTATGAAAAAGTAGAAGAAGGGAGCCTCGTTCTTAAGCAATCCAGCAACCTCAGTTTCTGCAAACAAGGCCTGCTTCTTGATTCTGAATCTGAGCCTATAGAAGCAGACATTGTCATTCTTGCCACTGGATATAAAAGTCAAGAAAAGCTCAGAAATCTTTTCACCTCTAAAACCTTTCAGAACTACATCATGAACCCGCCTTCCTCACTACTCGCTCTATACAGGTACTACATACATACTATTAGTTGAGACAGATCGAACACATGTCTTATTATATATTAATTCATGATTAAGGTAACTATGATATGATATGATATGATATGATATCGTAGGCAAATGATTCCTCCGCGGATTCCTGGGATAGCAATAATAGGGCATTCAGAGAGTTTAGCAAACCTTTATACCTTTGATGTGAGATGCCAATGGCTGGCACATTTTCTTGATGAGAAATTCAAGATGCCAAGCATTAAGGAGATGGAGAAGGATGTTGGGGAGTGGGAAAAGTACATGAGAAAATACTCAGGGGAGGCTTACAGAGGGCCATGCATTGGGGCTCTGCACATATGGTATAATGATCAGCTGTGCAGAGATGTTGGGTGCAACCCAAGAAGAAAGAAGTGGTGGCTATTGGACTTGGTACAGCCCTATGGTCCACCAGACTATGTTGCATTTGCTACTCCAAAATAATTTTTATTTAATTTGTTGGATCTGTAATAATAAGCTAAGGGGGATTAATTGCCTTGCCATGTTGCTTGTCATTCTCATATTATATATGTTTATGGGAAACTTTAAAGTCTATTTTAATGCACATGCACATGCACTGTCTAGTGTAATTTAATTATATTTTCAAGTAAAGTTTAAGTGTTTATTTGATTATTCTTTTTTATTTTAAAATTGTCATGAGTATGTCCATTTACTTGAGAGTAAAAACTTGTATGAATATATATCTATAAATGAGTAATTATTATTCAAAGGAATCAGTATTAATTTGTGGATATATTATACACTAAAATAAGTTAGTTAAATATGACATGAAGTATTACTGATATACCCCTAGCATACAATATAAATGTGTAATCCTGGGCCATATCCTTTCATTACGAATTTACAAACCAACAAATCTTTGATTCCTAGTACTATCTATCTATCACCAGAAGAAAGAGGATATGTTAAGGCAAAAAAATCATAATCCTCTTTCCTTCGAAAGTGACATCCATTTTCCCTCTTTCTTTTCTCTGCACCAAAATTCGTACGAAATCTCAGACACCAGAAAATTCAAAAAAACCCAAACGGGAAAGCAATGATCTTTTTATATTTTATTATATAACAGAGACGAGAGAGAGGGAGAGAGGGAGAGGGAGAGAGATTGTTTGAAGACTCGCCACCGGCCACCGGCCACCTTTAAGATTGGTACTTTCTTCTTCTTCTTCTTCTTTGAATAGCTGGTTATCCTTAATTCTGTGAATGCATGTTGTTGCATAGGGCATTTGATTCTTATTTTGTAAAAGCTAGGTAGGGCTATTAGACTTTCCGAACCTCATATTATTTTTGTTACTTTGTTTTCAGTTGATTGACGAAGGCTAAATGCAGGGGAATACCCTCCAAGTTCACAAGGAAACCCTTGTTGCTCTCTCTCTAATCTCTATCCTTATCGTGCTTGATCAAAAAAAGATTTGTTATTGTTATATATAAAATAAAATAAAATAATAAATAGGTATAAGCATTTAGGTATGGCTTTTGATCAGAGTCCAATGCACAATGATCTGCGGCCATTGAACATTTGTAGGACGATTCCAGAAGACCCCCGCATTTCTCCAGCAACCTGTTCAGGAAGGCCAATGGAGGGGTTCTTTGCTGCAACTCAGCATCGGGATGGCAGTCCTGGCTCCTCCATACCCATGCTTTATATTCCTGGAAATGCAAATGATGCCAGATTTGTAGGGCTAGGATATAGCAACGGCCCTCCTGGTGTGGCCACGTGGGTCCAACAGGTTGTGCCGGCAGCACCCTCCGGGGTCGTGCCCGGCACTCCTGGATTCAATCCCAATTCAAATTTTGGCCCAAATTGTGGGAGTGATCATACTAGTGACGAAGGTGGCGAAGATTTGGCCCCAGTTAGGATAGTGAAGTTTTTGTGTAGTTTTGGTGGCAAAATATTGCCTAGGCCGAGTGATGGGACGTTGAGATATGTTGGAGGGCAAACTAGGATCCTCAGCATTAGGAGGGATGTGAGTTTTTCTGATTTGGTAAAGAAGGTGACAGATACCTGTGGCCAAGATGTGGCAATCAAGTACCAGTTGCCTGATGAGGATCTTGATGCCCTTGTGTCTATTTCTTGTCCTGATGATCTTGATAATATGATGGATGAGTATCAAAAGTTGGCTGAAAGATCATCTGATGGTTCAGCTAAACTCAGGATGTTTCTGTTTCCAGCTTCAGAAATGGATTCCCCTGGTGTGATGCAATTTGGTGATCTACAGGATACTGGGCAGCGTTATGTCGAGGCAGTAAACGGAATTACTGATGGCGGCATTGCGAGGTTCGGTAGTACTGCTAGTGCTGTTTCAACGCAGAACTCAGATTTGAGCAGCAGCGGTGAGGTTCTTGATTTCTCATGCCATGTTCATTCAGAGATCACAAGATCACCATCTACTGATGCAATATCACCTAGTGCAACATCTGCTCTTTCTCCTGACTCTGCTTCTAGAATGGTTTACACAGATACTACTCCTGCAATTTATGCCAACACATCTGCTGCTCCTTTTGGCATTCCGATGGTCAGGTCTGGTCTTCCGGGGACTGCATTTGCTGCCCCCGAGCATGCATCCAAGAAATCTGTGCCTGTTACTCTACTACAGCAGCAGCAGCAGCAGCAGCAGCAGCAAACTGGTTATGATTTGAAGCAACCAAGTGTGACTTTTCCTATGAGTTATGTGGATCCTCAAAGGGAAGCATTAAGCCATGCAGATTATGTACACTCCACTTCTCAGATGAGCTTTCCTACACAGCTGATGGGCACTATTGGGCCAGTGTTTACGCAGCAGCATATAACTGCTGGTGCTACACCTCAGCAGTTTGTTCCTGCAGTTCACACAACAATGACTTCTCATGTCAGTATGAATCCTAATTTGGTTCCGAGGTTTCAACCCCAACAAACTAGATTAGAACAACATCCTTCAGAAAGCACAGTGGGGCAGCAGTTTGTCCAGTTTAGTCGGGATCAAGGGTGCAACACCTATCAGCCTCAGCTCCCTACTACAATGTTTGGTGGACCATATGGCTGGCATCAAATTCCTCATCCCCAACAGGTAGCAGTTTCTGAAGGTTGGGCGGGTCATCCAGTAACAACTGCACCAGAGGCAACCACTAGATATGATGATTGTCAAATGTGTCAAAAATCATTGCCTCATGCCCATTCGGATACAGCAGCACAAAACAAAAGTGGTAGCCCTGTGAACAGCATATCTGATTCGAGTTCAGGACAGAACCTTGAACTGCCTACGGCTGTCACATGTGGAACTATATTGGAGTGCACCAATGAACAAGGAGCTGCTGTTGCACAAAGATTCATTGGACATATGGATCGTGAAATTGGACAAACTCTTGCAGAGGGAACTGGGGTCTTAGAGAGTGTTGAGAATCCAGAGCATCCTAAAGTAGCAGTCCCTTTGGGTGTGATGGGATTAACTACTGGTGTTCCTAATCTGTGTGGGGCATTTATGGGTACTGTTGCTCAGTCAAGCTCGGTTAATGCTCCTGAGCAACCTTTTGTTCCAATGCAGTACCAGGTTAAACAGGAGGTGGTGGCTAACAAAGCAGTTCCTGATGACCTCCTTACTGCTGGGATGCGTTTACCCACTACAGAAAGCCTTATCCTTGAATCACCAAATGGCTACACTGGGCACATTCCTATGATGCGTCCTAAAGAAGATAATTTAGAGTCTACAAATGCTTATGAGCACCTGAAGCAAATTGAGGGTAGGATGGAAAACCTTAGGATACAACGGGCTGAAATTCTAGCCAACAGTGAGCAGAATAAGTCACTAGTTGATAATTTTAGAAAGAATGAATTCTTGGAAAGTAGAAGTCAACAGGTTGGTGGTAGGGAGGTATTTATTGATTCCACTTTTAGCAAAAATACTGTTCTTGATACAAATCACCTAAAACCGTATGAAATGTCACATAGTCCCCGAAATGAACCTTTTTACTTTCAAACTATGCGGGCTCAAGAACCATATGAAGCCCCACAGCCTTCTCGTTTAGGGGACTCCAATGTATTTGTGCATTCGAAGCAGGGAGTTTATCATTTGGCCCCTGATGAGATTCCTCTTGGCAGCTGTCCTTTCTCTGGTCTTGAATCCACTCATCCAAAAGAGAGAGTCCCACTCTTCAATGAACATTTGTTAGAGCCCCGAGGTATTGAGCTTGTCTCATCAGATGGAAATACAACATCTGTATCTCCATCTTTTAAGTTAGGAGATGCACAGGAAAGTTCAAATTCACTATTTAGCAATCAGGATCCTTGGTGTACGCAGCATGATGCTCATTTCCCTCCTCAACCCAACAAACTTCAAGTGAGAAAGGAACCAGTGGATGCCAAGGTCCTCAAGGATAATTCTGGTGTGAGTTGTCTGGGAAGTAATGATGAGCTGCCAATAGGCAGTCTTGGAGGATTAGGAGCAGAGATGCAATTGAATGCCAGAGTTTCCCAGCTTCCTGGCAATTTGGACATTGCAATTGAACACACACTCTCCAACAAAGGCAAGCAGATTTGTGCTTGGCATACTCTTTGAGATCTTGCATTCTTATTTTCTTAAACTTGCTACTTGTTTGCTATCTTCTCTTCTATTGAAGGTTCAGCAGAGGAAATGATCAAGCAGGAAATTCAGGCTGTTGCTGAAGGTGTAGCTACTTCTGTTCTTCATTCATCTATGTCTTCTGACCGAAATTTACCTATACATGGGAGGAGTGAGCCTGCATCCACAGGTGAGAGGAATGGCGAAGATCAGATTGTTCAAGGAGAGAGGCAATATAGAGATAAATTTGAGGTCTTTTCTCTGTCCATAGCAGCTGCATACATATGCATGCCTGTTAATTTATTTTGTGTAGTTTTATTTGTGTATATTCTTATTTTGGTTGTTTAACATATCTGTAAGTTATATTATTCAGGAAATAAAAACAAAATGTCCAGTGAGGGAAAATTTTGGCTTTCCAGTTTCAGATGACATTGGGCATTTACAGGTTCGAGATATTCTGTTTTGCTCTAATAAATGATTGTTGTATTTATGGTCCTTAATTACTTACTAATCCAACTTGTACCATCTGTGCTTCCTTTTCTTCATTGCTAGATTATAAAGAATAGTGACCTTGAAGAGATTCGAGAGTTGGGTTCTGGTACTTTTGGTACTGTTTACCATGGAAAGTGGAGGGGAACTGATGTTGCAATCAAACGAATCAATGCCAGGTGTTTTGCTGGAAAACATTCAGAACAAGAGCGCATGGTTCGTATCTTCAATTTGCAAGTTATGATTTTTTCCTTCCTTTTTGCCTACATAACTAATGATGTTGCTGTTGTGTCTTCAATTAGAGGAATGACTTCTGGAATGAAGCAATCAAACTTGCAGACTTGCATCATCCAAATGTTGTTGCGTTCTATGGTGTTGTGCTTGATGGACCTGGTGGTTCTGTGGCAACTGTTACAGAGTACATGGTAAATGGTTCTTTGAGGACTGCTCTGCAGAAGAGTGAGAGGTAACAGTGTTTATAATAATGCCTTCTTCATCAGATCCTATTCATGTCATCTGAAGTCACTGTGCTTGATTCAACTCTTTGTGCATCACACCTGCAATTTAAAGAGACAACTTGCATCTGCGATGCTTTTTAGGCACACCTTCACAACTAATTGTGATTCTTTACACAGTTCCTTAAATTTTATACTCATAATTCTCCTTGATTTATATAATATAAACATTTAACTCTTGCATGGATGGGTCTGTCCCTAATCCCTTTGGAGTGAAAACAAAATGATAGATTGTTTATTTCTAAAATGATTTGGTTGATGACTTGATGTACTTACTGAGGCAGAAAACAAAAAGTAAAGATACATAGAGCACGTGATTTTAAAGATATTGAGACTTGTTAAAAGGAGTTTTCCAAGTCTTGCTCTTTTATTTATACTTTTCTTTAATTGCATTAAATTTTAATCAAAATTTACTGTTTATTCCCCTGTCATCAATCACATCTTATACCTTTCTTAAAACCATGATGGAATTTGATGCATTGTTAAATGTGATCAGGAACCTTGATAAGTGGAAGTGCCTCCTGATATCAATGGATGTAGCCTTTGGAATGGAGTACTTGCATGGGAAGAATATAGTACACTTTGACTTGAAAAGTGATAATTTATTGGTTAATCTCCGTGATCCACACAGACCGATATGCAAGGTCAGTGACTAGCTTAATCTTTATGTTCCATATCTGCAGGAAAAAAAACTATGGGCGTATACTGCACATTATTGTGTAGTTCCTCCTTTCTTCTGCCAAAAAAATTGAAATTACTCCTTTCCAATATTATCAATTTATCATCACATTTCAATATTTCACTGTTGGTCAATTTGACAAAATTTTGACTTAGGTGACTACATTGATAATTCAAATTTTGAAAATTAAAATGACATATAAATGAAACTAAAAAAGTACTCTGTGCCTCAACAATTTGGAATCTCAAAGTTTTAAAGAATTTCTTGTAAAATTAGTCAATGTTGACTTGACCTTTGGGAGGCAAAAAAAGTGACGATAAATGATACAAAGGGAGTGATGCACAAAAGGAAGAATTAAAATTTATAATTATTAATTAATTATAAAACAAGAAGGAAGAAATACTTTGTCTATGTTCAAATTTTGGATTCCACATTGAATCAATGTCCATCACCAAAGCTTGGATTGCATTTTCTTGCGCTGTTTAGGTTGGTGATTTAGGGCTGTCCAAAGTGAAATGCCAGACATTAATCTCAGGGGGTGTGCGAGGAACTCTCCCTTGGATGGCACCAGAGCTTCTTAATGGGAGCAGTAGCCTTGTCTGTGAGAAGGTAATTTATCATCTTACCCTCTCAAATGATATTATTATTATCAATAGTATCTTTAAGCAGTGCTTGAGATTATTGTGGTCTCAGAATCAGGGAGCTATCATTATTTTTCTTTTGAGCCTTACCACATGAACGGTTTTGCTTTTAGGTTGATGTATTTTCATTTGGAATCGTAATGTGGGAACTTCTAACTGGAGAAGAACCATACGCGGACTTGCACTATGGGGCCATAATTGGTAAGCTTTTACATATGGTAAAAAATCATTTTGTTTTCAGTTGAATTTTGGGTAATTAGTTTGAGCTCCTCGTGACAGGTGGTATAGTGAGCAACACGTTGCGGCCTCCTGTGCCAGAATCGTGTGGTGCTGATTGGAAATCACTTATGGAGAGATGCTGGTCAGCAGAACCATCAGAAAGGCCAAGCTTCACTGCGATTGCAAATGAGCTGCGGGCAATAGGATCTAAGCTTCAAAAAGAACAGCAGCCAATCTCCTCAAAACAAACCTAAGTTAAGAGTTAATGTTAATACATTTATACACTGTTATTGTCTTCTCCTATTTTACTTGCTCAGAATGTCGAAATTGAATGTGACACATATAGAAGCTAAAATGTAATTGGTATCATTAGAAAAAAAAAAAAATTTTAAAAATATAATTTTAATCAAATCTCCAATTTAGTGACCTACTTCTATTTTGGGAGTGTTTTACAGTTATGAATTCTTCAAATTCCTTCTTATGTGCGTTATCTTTACGGGGTACTTTCTTGAGCTGCATATTTCAGTTATGCTTAATACTTGGTAATTCACTTAATTGTTTATGCATGGGGGGAATGGGATAGGGATACAATTTCTTTTTCACATATATCTAAATAGCATAATTGATAGGCATTCACCTTAAACAAAAATTGGTGGAGTAAGTTTGAATGTTAAAATACATGGTGGGGCGGATTTGGATCAATTATATCAGCATTAAAAGAACACATATAAAACAGTTTATGTGCATCTCATCTCAACTTAATAAAGTAGGTTTATATTGTTGATGAAGTACATTAGTAGTATTATATAAACTACCTGGAGCCCCTAACCATAATCTACACCTCCTACTTGTGCTAACAAAAAACACGGTACCCCCCAAAAAAAGAGTGAAATCCCCCATAAATCTAGATGCTGGATAATATTTATATATATATATATATATTCTAGGCGCGAGCATAATCTAGTCTAGTCAACTAGAATTGATTAGTGTAGAAAACCTGTGGTTTAATTTTAGTTTTGCCAAACCTTTGGTGAACACGAGTGAGCAGTGACAATTTTTGTGTAATGCTTGGTTGTTGAATCTTGTATCCTCTGCTTGAAGTATTGGTGTGAACTAGTTTTGGCAATGGGTTTGGATACAAAAACAGACAGAATATGTTTTCTTTGTTTGATCTCCTTGTCTTTGGCATGTTCACATGAAATGCTCGCTGCTTGATTTTTCAGCTGCACTGCTTTTCCAAGAATTGAGTTGGTATTGTATATGATATGATGATAAGAAAATGATTAAGCAAGCAGTGTAGCGTACCTCTTGCGTTTGGTCTTCTGAGAAGAAGAGGAAGATGAAGGATTGGTATGCCAATTTCTTTTCCTTTGGTTGATGAACCAATTGTTGATCTGTTTGAGTTGCAAGCCAGTTTCCTGTACTAATCTTGCTTTGTCTTCCTCCTAAACCATATCATAATGATTAATGAAGGAGAGGAGCAGAGCGGAGCAGAGAAAAATGTGTACTTACTGTTGGATAAGGCCATTTAGAATGGGATTGCCACCATGCTTTTAAGAGAGATGTAGTATCACCAGGCAGCTTCCCTGCTCTTCTTTTCCGCAAAATTTCCTCTCTGATGTCTGCTATCTTTTCCTTGTAGCCCTGTTTGAGGTCATGCTTAAGTTCTTGTCTCACCCGCTCCATGAGTGACCTCTCAGTTTCAGTAGGCACCAGAGGTCCAAAGCCCATGGTGTCTGCTACTCCATCAAAAAAGTCCCCCCCAGCCCCTGCCCCTGCCTCATCATCCTCATCATCAGACATTGTTGCACCTGTTCCTTCACCTGGCGCTACCCCTGTTTTTTAAAATCACTTTAATGTTAATAAATAATATAATAATGCCTCCTCAATCCTCATCCACTCACTCACTCATCACTCACCTGTTAAGCTCTGTAGGGACTGCTCAAGTTCCCAGCAGGCCATCACAGCTTCCATAGCGTGGACTCGGACATGTTGTTGTAGTTGTTCTTTAAAGGAAGAGAGCAACACAACATAATGTGTCTACATCACAACCAACAAACCCAAAACAACATAAATAAAGGTAAAGTTGATGCATATGAATGATAACAAACAAACAAACACATACTCCGTTTCTATAGCAATATCTTAATTAAAAGCTAAAAGCTCTTTAGCTGGAAAATAATAAAACAAAGAAATGAATTAGTGTTGTACGGCATGGCATGCATAAATTAAAGCAGAATGAAGATCCATAAATCATGGTTTTGAATTTGTAGATGTGTATGCAATTTGATTGGGGTTACAAAATGTATGTACTATTAATGATTAAAAGTTCAAACCCTTCTCCTTTATACGGGAGGCGGTGGGTTCGAGCTTCAGTGGGGGCAATACTGACTCTCTTGTGCTTCAATAGGTTGAGAAAGTAGTTATGAAAAGATATTGCATTGTAATAGAGTTAGTAGTATTCAAAAAAAAAAATGATTAGAAGCAAAATGAAGAATATTATTATTATTTTGAATTTGTGGAAGAAAAACATACAGTGATGAGATAGATCGAACACAACAAATTAAAGAAAAGACCAAGTAACATACAAGTGGGGGAATTGAAACATAACAAACATCAAGAAAGAAAGAAAGAGAGAGATTCTGTATAGCACTCCAATAATTAGTGGATCAAGGCCTACAATGTTCCTCTTTGATGCGACATTCCAGATATTACACACATTTGATATCTATCTTAATTTGTAAAGGCAGAAAGAAAAGCAAAACATGCATGTATGTATAATGTATGTATGTATGTTCTTAATTATATTGGCTGGAATTAATAATAATAATGCCTTCCATCCATCCTCAGCTCGATCACGTACAACTTATCCTTTTAATTTCCCAAAACTCTTCATTCAAACAACACCATAACTGTAACAAACTAAGACTAGTACAGTGAAACAACTACCATACGTACAACCCCATATGATATGATGCACAATTGTATAGTATGTATGTGATGCAAATTAAATTAAATTAAAGTTAAATTGGTGCGGTACGATTGACTGACTCAAATTTGATAATATATAATATATAATGAATTTGAAAAATGAAAACAGAAGAAAATTAAAGGTAGCGGAGCGGAGCGGAATTACCATAAATTGATCAAGGTCTTTATCGTGAAGGGGAGGTTGGGGGTGGGCGAGAAGGGAGGAGTACTTAGCGGCGACGTTTTGGGACTGAGCAAGCTGGGCGTCGATTCTGGGGAGCTGGTCAACGGGCGTGGCGATTCTGAGGCAGGACACGTGAGCCGACAGCAATTGATCGTAGAGCGGGTGGTTCAGAAGCTCGGCCTTGCACTTATCCCTCTCCCAACTTGCACCTTCGTTGTTGGGGGGGCTCTCTCCGCCGCTCTGCTTCGACAGCCAGTGGTTGGAAGTGGTGGAGGAGTCGCCGGAGTTGTTGTTGTTGTTGGAGGTTTGGAGGTGGAGGAAGTCGGAGGAGGAGGAGAAGTGGTGGCGCTGCTGGAGGAGGAGGGAGCTGTTATTAGTAGTAGTGTTGAGCCACGTGGAAGGCGGAGGAGATTTTGGAGAAGGAGAAGGCTGCTCCGGTAGCATAGACCGCAAAACGCCCGCGTTTTGCTGCTGCTGCTGCTGCTGGAGACCCATTTCTTGAGAAAAATGATCCTGAAACGCCATAGACAACCTCTACTCTCTACCTACTAATCTCCGCTTCTTCTCTACTCTTCTCTACTCCATACAACATACACTACGTTAGTTTGGTTTTTGTTTTTTTAAAACACATGCGATCCCACTATTTATACATACATACATATATGCTTTCTAGGACAGACGATAATATATATATATATATATTTTTAAATAAACAGGACCATAATATATTAATAACGAATAGAACGGGAGGCAGTAAAGCCCCGAAAGTCATACAAAAAGGACAATTTAACGTTGTGAGGATAATATATATATACATATATATATATATATATATATATATATATATATATATATATATATATATATATATATATATATATATATATATATATATATATATATATATATATATATATATATATGATATGAATTCATATAATGGGATGGGAGTATTTATATATTTATTTATTATGCTAGCTTTTCCCTACCCCTATCTAGCTTATAAGCTACTACCCATTTGGTCCATTACACAACAATAATTATATATAAAAATAGATCACATGAAAATACAAAATTCATCAAAGTGCAGTGTGTAAAGTAAGCTATTTGAGTTTTTTTTTTTTTTTTTTTCTTTTTTGTGCCAACTAGGAGAAAGGGCGGAGAGAGAAAAATGAAAAAGGAAAGGGAAAATTATCCAGACTACACCACCGTCATCTATTCGCGTCCATCGAGACTTTCCACATAGGGAGAATCACTACATATCATTTAAGCACAAAATGTTTGGCTCTTTATCCTTCACATAAGTTATTTTCTCTTTAAAATTTATAAAAAAATCACTAATCTGGTTGTTATTAGATGACGACTAAAATAGGTACAAAGTTAGTCATATTTGTCGTGGTCACGTGTCTTCTATACCAACGATGTAATGGTCCCTCCTTACAGTCTCCCTGCCGTCAAATGGACGGCAATCTCCCTGTCAATCAACTGCTCATTGTATGTTAGGTCAATATACTTTTCTTCTTTTCTTATTTTATTTATATATTTTGTATCATTATTTAATTGCAGTGTTACACACAGGTGTACAAGGAGGCAGCCTAGCGTGCTAAGCTACTTTCTTCTTTCCAATAATTATTTGGACCGCTAGCTGAGCTAGCTTCATAATGCTCCAATTCATTTAATTTCTTCTCCTTTTTTCTTCTTTTTATTACATTAAATAAATTGTATTATTATTAATAAAAAAATTTGTGATAATCTAGGACAAAAACCATCATATAACAATGACACACACAAAAGCAGCCAAGTATAGTATAGTAACAAAGTGCATATACTTGTTGTGCCAAACTCTCTCTCTCTCTCTCGTTTCTTTTAATGGAAAAAGTAAAAGCCAAAATTTAAAAAGCTAGCCAGCCGGGATAAAAGGGATGCATGTAGATGACTCCGATCCAATGTATTGCATGTACGTGTTTACTTTGGTATGTAGTAAAATATACATAACCAATTCAATGAAAGAAAATTGAAAGTCAATTATATTATTTCAATTCTCTTCCTACTCATTTAACACATCAAGGCGGAATCATAAGCAAAGGTGGAGGTGAAAAGTGATTTGTTCCCGAGTTAATCTATAAAAGATGTATAATAATAAGAATGTTAAGAATCTCAATTTTATATTTAAAAACTATATATGAGCTCGTAAATAAGAATTAGATCTGTTTTAAAAAAAAAAAAAAAAAAAAGAATTAGATCTACTCTATGAGACATATCCGATCCATAGGAAAACAAATGTATTCAATGATTAATTAGTTGCCCCTTATCGCCTTGGACTACAATTATATGTTATAATTAGAGTGTCTAAAGGCGTTACATTTTTTATCGCCTTGGACTACAATTAGTTTATATGTTATAATTAGAGTGTCTAAAGGCGTTACATTTTTTATTATAGATATTGTGAGTGCAATTTGATTCAAATTTATTTAATTTTTGTTTTGTTTTGGTATTCTTATTCCCTTGGCTTGCTTGTATTAGAAAAAAAAAAAAAAAAAAAAAAAGGAAAAAGTCGTCTTTGATTGAGCTAAGATTGGTGGAAGAAAAGGAGAGTCTCAAACAATGTTTAATATATAATAAGTTGATGATGAGCGCATTATCATATCGGATCGATCTTCTAGACCTACTCTTACTTTCAATTATATTAAAAAAATATTTCAACATATATATATATAGGCATAAAGTTGATGACTTGAGGCGTGGATGGCATCATATAGCAACAATGTCGTCTGTCCTATGTTTCTCACGACAAAAATCTACCTTGGATTTCCAAACCCGTTACGTTATGTGTGTGTAATCCCTTTCTGGCCATTTTTTTATATATAAATATTTTCTGCTATTATATTAGAAATGTATGTGTTAGTAGTTTAGATTGACACGCAGCCTCCCTCACCGAAAGTTATTTCTTTGAAATGACAGCAACATCGAATCATGTTCATCACTCTCACTAATTATTATTAATTAAGAAAATGCTGTTTACCTTTCAAATTTTATCCTTAATATT
This sequence comes from Ipomoea trifida, assembly GCA_003576665.1. Lineage (NCBI taxonomy): Eukaryota > Viridiplantae > Streptophyta > Magnoliopsida > Solanales > Convolvulaceae > Ipomoea > Ipomoea trifida. The sequence goes on from CP025650.1 coordinate 23,772,296, forward strand.
TTACCCACCTCATACAATAGCTTATATAATGAGTTGATGATGGTAACTAGCTAGCAATTCAAAGTCCGTGGCGGTGATCATTTTGTAAGACTGTACATGGTATAAAGTAATTGATTTTTTTTTCTTTCTAAAGTAAAGAGATTCTCTTATCGTTTAATTCTCAATCAACGAATATAGTAGGTGAGTTACGTTAGATGGAGAAGAAATTGATGTGGTTAAGTTATTCATTGCTTGGAGAGAGTATCATATCGCATGCAAGAGGATGGGATGAAATAATGGTAACAATTCCATTATTCCTCCTTATCCTTTAAAAACCAAACAAAACATATATGCATAGGTGTGTTAATAGTGGTCATAAGTAGTACGTATATATAGCTTCAATTCAATTGCTCTAACTTATTAGCTTTAAAAGCTGTGCTGATGGCCCGACTTGATCTAATCTGATCTCTTGACAATAAGAATCTTTAATTTGTGACCCATTTCTTGTCACAGCACACATTTTATGACAATTCCAAATAAAGCTCTGCTAATTTAAGCACACATTCATTATTATTTTGTAATGGAATCCACATTACAACGTAACATTATTGATTGATATTGATTTCTACCCATATATATGTCTTATTCACATCTCATCTATATACCACCAATTTGTATAAGAAAGATAGATAGATATATGTAAGTGGTCCATCCCCGGCCCATTATATGCATATTACTCTTTACTTCTCCTCTTTAATCTAGCTATATAGGCTATGCCCTAGCTCTCATGCATCAATCAAATTTTGATTTTACATCTATTATGGATACACTGCACGCGTTCGTGGATAAGTTCTATTATGAGGCGGTTGATACATACTCCAACTATTATTATTATTATTATTATTATTATTATTATTGTTATTTTACTATTATTTACGCTTCAATGACTAGAAAAGTAGGCACTACATACCTGGCCTAATGAAAATACTAATCAACTTCTACTCCTAACTTTTACTCCTCATACAAAATTATGATGCTGACATTCTTAGGACCCGCATGAAGAAGTTAATTAATCATCAATTGTCACATCAAGAGAATAAGTAAAATTGAGAGAGTAGAAATAGGGAGTACATGTAGTAGAAGTCGATACATGCATGTATAGCTAGTACACTGGACAAGTTAAGATGAAATTGAAAATGCTGCATGCGTGTTTGGCACGCTAGGATAGCTAGCTAAGTGAAGTGTAAGTAACATACATACAGTGAATTGAATTTAATAAAATAGAAAATCAAAGAGGCCAGGCATGCATGCAGGAAAGAATGAAAAAGAAGAAAGTGGTGCTTTAATTATTTCAAAAAAAAAAAAAAAAAAAAGTGGTGGCCTGGCATGGGCTGGGCGAGTATGATGTAAAAGGAAGCTGGGATGAAGCACGGTTGGTTGGATTATTATTGGGCTGGTGGTCCTTCAATTCCTTGAAATGAAGTAGCTAGATATATGCGTGCTAAGTACGTACAGTGGTAATATAATGCCAGACCGATTCAAAATGGTTGTCTTTTAAGGAGGACCCTCGCTTATTAGCTCAATTAATTAAAGAGTGATTGAATTAAGTTGTGTTGGCATGGTATGAATCGGATATGATGGGCAAGTGTTAGCTAGCTAACTAGCGGTCCCCATTTTTTGTACTTATGAAATCCTATCCTATCCTTTTATCACCACATCTATCGATCACCATCATATCATTAGTCTATTTTTTGCCCCACTGCATTTTCCATTATATTAAAACACACACACACACACTAAATTTCTTTTTATTTTTGAAGTGATATATAGAGTTCATTTAATGAGTAAATTCGGATTAAGATTAAAATTAATTTAAAATACCTAATCTATGAATGTCAGTAATTTCATTAATTTCCAGATGATGAGATGGGAGATATCGTATATAAAGTCTTTCTAGCCTCCATCAATCTCTCGATCAATATGTATGTTCAAATAGATTCTCTAGCTTAGCTTAGCTTATTGATTTATCGTTTCCCTTTCCCTGTCTGCATCCACTTTTTTACTTTTGCAGGTCTCTTCTAAGTTGTAATCTCATCCCCCCTCCGATCCCAAAGAATGAACTGTATGTAGAACATATATATTAGGTAGCTAGCTAGCTTGTTGGATTTGATTACATCTTACTTGTACGTCTTTGAAGTTGGCACCTTCATTGACTTATATATGCATGCCAATTAAGGCTCATATATATATAATTTTTTAATTCAATATAATAAATACTACGTACGTGCAGTGCTACATACTAATTTATAAACTAGTCAATAAATCCAATTTGTTTGCTACCACCACTACTACTAGCTATCAATTTATAAACGAGTTTTAGATTGAATGGCATTAACTGTGCTGTTATAATTAGTATATACTATACATTTTAATTTCTGATATATCATATATATAGTGGGTTTAGGGTTTGCGTGCTCTTAATTAATTAGCTGCAGCCTGCAGGATGTATATATAGTACGTAGTTATGGTTTGGTATCACAAATTAAAATATCATGGGTACGAAGTATTATTAGAGGGTTAATCATTGTAGTATTAATTGGATAGTAGTATGTATAGCAACTTTGGGTTATTACACGCACCCAAAAAAGTATCATGGGCCTTGGTCCATTTGATGTTACGTTGTGAGGTCTATCATATATATATATATATATCCATCGGAGTGAATGCATACAAATATATATCATATTATATTAGTTGGTGCAGCCATGCTTTACTCTTTAACTTGAATTAAAAAATATAAAGTAAATAATGAATAAGGCGGGAGATCAGATCAGATCAGATCAGATCAGAAGATGGAAATACATGCAGGCAGGTGATGTTATTTATATAGACGATGGTATTACAAAAACTAACATATATGCATGCCATGCATATATGCCTGCCTCAGCTCGCTCAAATGAAATGAAATGAAATGGAATGGATTCTTACATTTTACTGGGTTCACTGTACTATATACCCAGGCCACCAATAATTAATGTGTGTAGGTAATTAATTAATTAAGGAAGTGTGGGGGAAAGAGGAGGAGTGGGAAGCTTAAGTTGTCCGCAATCACTGATATACAGAGTGTTGAGAGGTTTGTTCCATATTGCCCTCGCGTTTTTGGCTCTCCCATCTCCCAGAAATTCTGCTATTCCATTATATTGCCGTATTCTTTCCGACGGCTTATATGTCGGAATGCCTGCGATCCTTCCAACCACATCCATTCCTGCACCGTACCGTACCACATTTTTATATTATTATTTCATTTCATTTCATTTAACACATACTATACTATACTATAAAATTATTATTTATTTAGGTACTATACGTACCTTCAACCACGGTTCCAAACACGATGTTTTTGCTATCAAGCTGAGGGCAGGGTCCAGGTCCAGTGGTGATCAAGAACTCCACGTTATGATAATCCGGATCCAGCTTTACGTCATTGTCGTCGTCATTCTCCGACAAGCACAACGACAATGTCCCCGGTCTCGAATGTTCCAACAAGAACGCCTTTGATTCCACCGTCTCCGTGTTCCTAACCAGTTTCGTAGGCGCCTTCACTTCCCCTTTGTCCCGCCGCCCTTGCCTTCCCGCCAGGAAGAACTGCCCCGGGAATATTTTCTGTATCAAAGTGCCCTTGTAGCTGGACCCGGAGGAGCCTGTACACATGGCCTTGAAGTTGGAGACGGTGATGGGTACGAGGTTGCCGTATAGGCCAAGGACTAGCCGCCCCACAGGCTCCGCGTCGGCGCAGAGGGCCAGGTCGTCGCCCAGGGTTCGGTTCACGAAGTAGGTCGGGCAGATGCTCAAGTCTAGGAAGACTCTGTCGGTGATGGTGGTGTCCGGCAAAGGGGAGGAGTAGGAGAGTGGCGGTGGGAGGGAGAAGCCGCCCAGGGTGGTGGAGAGGAAGAGGAGGGAACGGCGGGTAAGGTGGAGGTGGGTGGCGTGTTGTTTCGGGTGGTGGGGAAGGAGGAGAGAAGAGGGGAGGAGGGTGGCGGAGATTCCCATGACGGTCGAGCTGAGAGTGACATGCTTTGCTTAGGTTCGATCTATCGCCGTGTAGGATCCAAAGAGGATAGAGTTTGATTGCGTATTGCTTCAACGCCACACAAACTAAGGAGGATAAATCCACACACACATTTTAATAAATACTCCAAAAAGGCATTTAAAATCAACTGGAGTATAGTTATTGTGGGTGTTTGGTAATTAACGGCTGATAACTTATTAGTTGATAATGGGTTGTGTTAATTAGTTTATCCATATAATACTACTAGTTTTATACGCACATTGCGCGTATGGGTTAATGCCCAATGTTTATATTTAAATAAATATTTGAAAGTATATCAATGCAATATTATATATGATAAGTTTATACATGGTAATTGAATGTCGAATTTTTTTATTTAAATATCTAACTCAAAGTATATGAATCCAAGATAATATAGAAAATTCATTATAATTATTACTAAAACCTTGTAAAATCGATAGTCTAAATATTTGGTCTAAAAATGATAGTCTAAATAAATACTACTTTTCATTTGAATTTTTCTATGTGTTCTTAATTAATTCTCTTTTGAGTAACATTGTCATTGTCTTTATCTTTACTATTTCTTCTATTCCTTTTTGTTGATAGTGTGTTATTTGCAATTCGGTTATTGTTGGTAGCATAGATGACAACGTCATTCAATGAGATTATGATATAGGAGTTATGGACTTTCCTTTAAGTGTTCTGCTTGGGGTTCATTTGGTTCAACTATTATTGTTGAATGAGTTATTGTGGATAAAGAAATCCATAGTTTAAGAAAAAAGATTAAATAAATTAATAAAAAATTTAAAATTTAAAATATTATATATTCCAAAGATATTAAAAGGTAGTTTCTCGCTTCAATTTGCGGGGTAATGAGTTATTTGAGTACTTTCATTGTCAACAAATCCCCCAAGTAGTTAATATGATTGGTTTCAAATTATTCCTTTTTATTTTTTTCATGGTATTAAAGAAATACATATGTATCATTTTTTGGTGTAACTACTAATTTATTTAATTCAATAAGAGTAAAATAGAGCGATTCCGCTTCAATTTGTTGGATTATTTGAGTACTCTCTTTGTCAACCAATCCCTAAGTAGTTAATATAATTAGCTTCAAATTATTTTAAATTTTTTTTCATAGTATTAATAAAATACTTGGTAAATAAATATATAACATTATTTTGTACTATAACTTTGATATTTAATTACAAGATATTGTAAAAATAAGATAATGGACAATGTAATGAATATCAATTGATAAATTTGAATGTAAATAATCTTTGCTGAGAGAAAATAAAGAAAATATAACTAATGAAATTATTTCTCTTATTTAATTTAATTTTTTCAAATAAAGGTATTGTAGACACATAATTCTAAATTAAAGAAAGACACATAATTCTAAATTAAAGAAATACATATGTATCATTTTTTGTTGTAGCTACTAATTTATTTAATTTAATAAGAGTAAATAGAGTGAGAAACTTAATTATCTCAAATTTGATTGAGATGATGTTCGAACCTAAGATCTTTCTTATAGAAATTAATGGGTAAGTTAAAAGTTAACAGAATATTAACGGAGAAGAGAATATTTAACGGAAAACTTAACGGATAATCATAAAAGTAAGGTTAAATTAGGTAATCTCTATTAATAATATTAATCAGAATTATCTTAGCCATCTATTTGATTAAATAATTCATCTGAACCATCCATTTGATTACCGCCATTTTTCTACCCATTTTAGGCCTAACTCTCTTTGGCTCTTATTAGTATAGTAGATATTAGCTTGTTATAGACATATGTTTGGTAAATTAACAATATATTCTTATTAACTGATTATAAATAAAATACCTATAAAGGTATAAACATATTTTGCTATAGTTACTTAACTTCTAAAGTATCTTTACAATTTATTGTCATTCGTTGTGTTATTATTAATTATTTTTTAGCTATTATATTTTTGTTTTATTATTAATAATGTTATAATTATAAATAAATGCTCCATTGCTAATAATAATAATTCAACATAACCGTTAGTTTAACAAGGTTCATCAATGGCAGATAGCTTTAGTAAAAAAAAATACAGATCCATTTTATAATTATTGAAAATTTTTAATAGTTGAGCTCATTTTATAATTAATGCAAATTTAAAAGTTTGGTAATGGTAAGATCCTATAATCCTAGCCTTTAATTTCTCAAGATAAATGGTGTAGATGCGTCCACAAATAATGTATTTTCACCTGGACTATGCTTTAGGTCAGAACTAATACATAAATGTACACAATTACTCTCATGCTTGCTTGAATGATAGTGGAAACCCTGAAATATATATTGTGTGCATTCGTGTAGTAAATTATGTGCACTCGTGTAGTTTTCACGTTCTTATATATATCACGAGCTGATGCATGCATTCTCTCGAATGATCGTTTTCCGTTAACTGGTCGAGTTACGTGGTTTATTAGAGAGGGATGTAGTGGGGTCTCCACCACTACAATCAGGTGTTCAACGACCTCCAACTAACACTTCGGGTAGGAGTTCGACCGGCTGGGTCTGTGGGATGTCGATGATCGGTGGGTGTGTGCTTGAATGGACATCCTCATCTTCTCGAGGATTTTCCAGATTGGCCTCCCTTTCCTAGGGCACTAATTGATTGGGCGGTATGTGCGAGGCAAGTTGACTCAAGTCTCAAGGTATCTCAGACATCTCTGATGACTGGTCGGTTGGTTCTGGTGTTTCATCGTGTAGTTACCATGTTTTTAAGGTTTGAGGGACGAACGAAACTTTTCGTTTTGATCCCCGTAGACGACGTCATGATGATTTTATGACTTTTGGACAGTTAACGGCTGGCCAACATACCATTAAAGTAACGAGTATATAAGAAAAATATAGAGAAAATATGGATAGCGTATATGTATTTTGTTTTGATGAATATTACTTGTGAATTGTAGACATTGCTCTACCTTTTACCATGTATGGGGAAGTCTATTTATACATATTTTGGGTCTAAAGCCCTACAAGGAATAACCGAATAAGTATCATAGACTGCCTCATATTGGAGTCTTTGTTACTTTATGAATAATAAGCCTTAATCATTTTTACATTATAAATAATAAGCCTAATCTTTATTATATTATGAGTTATAAGTCCAATCCTTACTACACTCATAATTTGCTCCACATTGTGTATCCTTCTTGGATTTTGTTTATCCAATTACTTTATTGGGCCAATCTATGTGGCCAAAGCTCAGTATACCATGTATCAACATCAATAAGCTAAGTTAAGCCCAAAAAATTATTTACTAAACACTTATATTTAATTGATCAAACATGTTAGACTTTAACTGATAAATCATTTTCCAAATACCGATTATTGCCATATTGGAATGCATGGTGTATAATCAATCTTAAAAACTACAATTGCCTCTTTCAATTTGTTGGTTGTATCAAATATTAATGTCCGCTCAAATTAACATATTATTAGGACGCAAAAATGGTACGGTGTATCTTTACACGAACAATTCACATATTAACATTTTAATAGTATAATATTGAGAGTTGTATCAAATATTAATGTCCGCTCAATTGACATAATTAATATATTATTACGACGCAAAAATGGTACGGTGTATCTTTACATGAACAATTCACATATTAACATTTTAATAGTATAATATTGAGAGTATAATTTGATCCGACTCAAAACGCTCTTGATATAACTTGAAATAGTCAAAGCAATTGGTTAGGAGCTGAGAAAAAATATGTGGAATATAATGATGCAAGTAATGCACAACCAATGCATTTATTAGCTAGTTAGGGGCATAACAATTATTAAATAGTCATTGTGCGCACTTATTGAGGAGAGTACTAGCTTGCTAGTCATTGCACCATTAAACTAGGCTAATATACATACCGAGTCTCTGTGATAAGAAGTGAGACACGCAAACAATACAACTATCTCTATTTACTTATACACAAGCATTTTTTAGTAACCTCCTTACTGTCAAATATAAAAATTTTGTATGTATAAATTTTAATCATTAGTCCACCTATGTAATATGTATGTAGGTATGGGACAAAGTATATGTATGGTTCCGTGTTTTTTTTTTTTTTTTTTTTGACAAATGTATGGTTCCGTGTTAAATAAATATATAGTACATGATGTCAAGTGATGGAATAGAGAGAAAATTTTTAATTTCAACACCAGACATTTTTTTTTTGGTTGAAATTAATGATATATATATGAAGTGAATCAGTTAAGGTATATTTAGGTTTTCATGGTAATTAAAATAATCTTAAAAATTGTAATGCGGTTGCATACATGTTCTAGAAATATCAAAGTTGAATAATCCAGAAAATGCATGTGGGGGCCTAGAAATATCTATCTGATCCTGGCCCCCAACTAAAATTGCATGCATGTAGCTAGACATGTAGTTATGGATACAAATAGTAAATTTGAAAATTTGATTCAACCCTATGGAAAAAAGTGTTTGTACACGTATTATGCAATATAATTCTATTTATAAGTCTTTTCATTGTGGTCCAACTTACCTTCTTCTAGTATTGTACGTGTGGAAAGGGATGCTAGTCCGCTCAGCGAAATTGTAGCTCCAATTCGAGAAATCAGATCCAGAGTTATTCCTTACCTATCCTGTTAGTGGACTAGTGGGGCGCTCGAATATAGATTCTCTATGCTCATATAAATGATCGGCCCATAGATTTAATCAACGGAAAGACTTACTTACTGTCTTGATTTGAGCTAGCTATAGACAATTTAGATTGTTTTATCTCTTTGTGATCTTTTATCAGTTTGATTAGAGTAACAAAATAAAATTTATTCTGTACATAAACGAACTTAGATAAGGTCACAAGATAAGCTAGCTTTGCTTATATTTATTCAATACTCAATCATCAAATAGTGATCGACTATATATTTCTATCATTACTCAAAAGTATATGTATGGTTCTGGTATTAAATAAATTTATAATATATGATGTTAGTTAGTGATCAAATAGAGAGAAAATTTTTAGTCCCGACCTTTACGGATTTTTTTTGTAGGAATTAATATAATGATATATATATATATATATATATATATATATATATATATATATATATATATATATATATCATTATATTAATTGGTCTAAGCGGTTAATTAAGGTATATTTAGGTTTTGGAAGTACAATGATTTTGAAAAAAAAAAGTAATGCGGTTGGATGCATGTTCTAGAAATATCAAAGTTGAATAATCCAGAAAATGCATGTGGGAGCTAGGCTATAAATATCTATCTGAACCCGGCCCCTCCCCGGCCCCAACATAAAATGTAATTATGGGACAGATAAATTTGATTCAACTAACGGCCCTTACGGAAAGAAGTGTACACGTATTATACAATTGTATTTAGTCTTTTGGATGCATGTGCATTGCGATCCAACTTAGCTTCGTCTAGTGTTGTACGTGTTATGCATTCAGTGAATTAATGTACAAATTACAAAACCATCCAAATTAAACCCAACTATTAACGCATATGTATTCCTTCTGCAATTTGCATGCTACCTAGCTACCATATATACCAGCCGCCTTGTATTACAATCCACGATCGACACCTATATATATATATATATATATTCATAGTTAAAATTCTTCTCGACTCCAAATTTATGTTTTTTTTTTTTTTTTTTTTTTAAAAAAAGGCCTATTGAGGTGTAATCTAAACCGACAAAACAGTTTGATATTAAGGAAAACCATTAATTACATCCACATACTCAACTAACTAATCAGACAGTTAAAAGCTCTATCTGTTTCAATTCATTAGTAAGAGAGTGTAGAAATTGGTTGGGCGAAAATGATGAAATTGTTAATTAAATGAACCGACCATGCACGTGAGAGGTGGACTATCTTAGCTGTAGCCTGTTGGTGGGTGTGCCCAGAAAACGTTAAGGTAACATAGTGCCACCCATGTGCCACCACTAAATTAAGATGTGCATGTTTTATTCCATCTACTCTCGCACTAATATACTTGTAAAATGTAATTAAGATACAGCTAGTCAGCTACAAAGTTTTAGATTTTCATTTCATTTCTCCTATTTATTCTCTATTATTACTATTAATTAATTAATTAATTATACATACTCTTTGATGAATATATCATAAAGGCACCCAGTTGTACGAATCAACCCGAAAAAAATCATACTCGACTGAATGTAAGAAGCTCTAAATCGATCTTGGTGTTCCGATCCAGCGCTCGGTCTAGATCTAGACCGAGCATTGCTCAATGCTAATTGGCATGAGCTCGGCCTAGTGCTCGGCTATGATAATTGGCATGAGCTCGACCTAGTGCTCGGCTATGATTGGCGAGGTGAGTAAGGCGATGACAGCAAGGCGGTTGTAACATTTCCACCCTTTCGCAGGAAGAGTTACAAATTGAGCAAAGACATCACACTGGACCCTCTTGTATGTCTCAATATGATTAAGTCTCCATGACCAACATACTTGTTCTACATCCATATCCATTATCCTTGTCTTTATTTCTTATTATTCTATATTTATTGGGTTATTTGAATGAGACTACCAGGTCAATATCCATCGCTCCTATTAATCCAAATGAAATATTTTGCATTAATTCAATTCGATCTCTCTTCCCAATTTGGAGGTCCCTACCGGACAGACAATTCAATGAGTCTCACCAAGCAGCAAGGGAAAATGTAGTATAATTTAAGGAATCGAAATATATGGATGTATGATGATTTAGGATTAATTAACACGCATGGTACAGAATTAAATCAATTAATTAAAATTAACGCTATCTGTTTAATTTGTTACATTCAACGAATTGAATGCTGCGCTATTATCGAAATCAAATAATAATTCTGGAATTAAAGGAAAAGAAACAAATTAATTCAAGAAAATTAAAGTTACACATATATATGCCTCAGCTCAAACCTCGCCGGCTCCTATTTGTCGTCCCCGTCGTCTTCTTCATCAATCGAGAATATCATGGAGCTGTGTCTCTTACGCGCGATACTGTCATTGGCGGAGGCCACGGCAGCGGTGGGAGAGCAACAGGGGGACGGCGAGTTGGAGGCGGTGGTTGCGGCGGCGGCGGCGGCCAAAGCTAGACAACCGTCGCTCCAGGATCGGCGGATGGGGTACGAAACGTGCGCGTGCTTGGGGGAATGGTGGCAATGGCCACGCGATTTGTGCAACGCGCAGCCGCAGTTTTTGTGGTAGGGGCGGCGTTGGATGCCGGTGTCGTGCCCGGAAATGCTCCCCTCGAACATACCCCGAAGGAACCCATCGCCGGCCGCTCCGGCGTTCATTTCTATATATATAGCGCTGGCCGTGCGTGCGAGCGCACGCGCTTCAACACGATATATATATATATGTCAATATATGATCTCCAGTATTGTGAATTTTGTTAAACGGAGAAAAAAAAAAAAAAAAAAGGGCTGAGGAGAGATCGGAGATGGGATGGGAGAGAAGAAAATGGAGAAATGAGAGGCGTAATAAATAAAAAGGGGAAGCTAGCTATGGAAGAAAGCTAAAGAAATAAAGAAATAAAAAAAGGTTGGGTTGTTGTATTCTACTCTAACTCCTCTCCTCCTAGTACTATTCTATTTATTGGCATCTTAACTCATATGTCGCCGCCATACGCGGCATTCCCGCTGTTTTTACCGCTACCTAGGTTATGTAATATGTATTACTATTGACTGCAGATTTCTCGGCGATACATAACTTAATTTACTTTATTTTGCATTTTATTTCTTAATTTATACGGAGTACATACTAATATTGCTAGTCACGATATGATGGTAACTTTGATTTCTTCTTTTCATTTTAAATATTCGACCAACTTTATAAAAAGTTCCAATTTTTTGTCATTTAACTTCAACAACCATTTTATATTAATTCATAATGTCCAAAACATCTTCACTAATTCGATTTGTCAATTTTTACTCGATTGAGTCCATCGTACAAGATCTTCCTAGTGCAATTTATTTCTTACATATGATTTATGTACTATTACACACAAGAGCGAAGTTTACTTAATATACACTCTCAAATAGTGATAACAAGTTTTCCTCATCCTCTAAAACATTTTTTCACTCAAAATAAAAATTGAATCCCTTTATAAACTATCTGTTGATTTTATCAACCACGGAATGATCAAACGGCAGGCAACACTACCGAAAGGATTAGAAGCAGCGTTTTGGTCGTTCTTGTATTATAAAATTGCTTAACATTTTTAAAGGTCCAATGCCCCTATTTATACAAAGAGGGGGTAACCTCTACATGGCAACCTAAACTATCATAAATGCTTGAGATTTCTTTTCTTGATACATTTGGAAGAATTTCCTAAACTACTTTGATGTACTTTCCTTATCACGCGCCACGAGATCCACGCCTGATTTCCACCACCTTAGGAAGCTTTTTATTTCGCTTCAATCCAGCTCTACGTATGTGGCTCCGACCGCTTGGTATGTTTGACCTTCACCCGACTTGTCAAGGACGAGCCTTTGATTGATTCTCGCATACCTTCCACCAGGACTCAGACGGGACTGCTAGTCGAGTCTAACTCTTTCTACTTCGACTTCCTTGGCTCGATACTTGGTGTAATTCTTGAGATCTTAACTCAATTGCAACAAAACATCCTATTTTATCCCGCCGGCCATCGTCCGATCATCCTGTCCTCTTCATGTAATCTCTTCCATTCATTCACCCCTATACGCTAGCTGATCTTCGATCAATCGACCCGGCCCTTCTTTTAACTATCTCTTGAATCTGCCTCTGCCCTCTTCTTTTAACCATCGTCTTCTACTTCCGAGCGTCTAGCTTTGTATCACTCATCACTATCTATTACTATTCTTGGTTTGAGCTGATTAGTTATGGACAAACTATACTATTTACCTCTTTATGATCATTTTCTAACTAAAGTCGCAAAGCATATTTACCCTAATTAAAACACACTTTTAAGTAGGTATTACAAACTTCCATGGGATTCAAAAAGAATTGCGTCATTTTTGGGAATGGAAAGACAGGTGTTATTTGTTGGGAGTGTCCCCGGCCCATTTATATTCTTAAGACAAGTGTTATTTGTTGGGAGTGTCCCCATTTATATTCTTAAGCTAGCTGAGCAGAGATGAGCTACTACTTTGACTATTCAATTATATTCCCTCAACACCACTTTGCCTTGCGCTGCGCTGGAAATGCTCAAAACCATCATAAACGCGCTATATCACAAGCCTCTGATCTATTAAATCTTACATATATACATTATACTAAAAATAAAATCATATTTCATATTCACTAATATTCGACCACGACGTACTTGTCAAATTTCATTTAATTTCTGCTTTTAACACATGGGATCTAATAAATAAAAACATTATTAGCTAACACTACCTAATTAAAGAAAACACAATTCAATACCTACAACTATTATTGTATTACACGAAAGAGTGCAGAGGTTAGCAATGAATATAATGAATGATGTTTTTTCCAGACGTGTTGAAATTGTTGATTGAGCTTTTTATCCCAAATTTTTGCAAATCACACAAATTTCTTACCTACTGTACCTAAGTCTCTTTAATTTTTATTTTTTTCTCTCTTTTACAAATTTTAATAAATATTTTAACAATTTTATATCCCTTGTAATAGTTTGTAAACAATACTACTCATCCTATGTTGCCAATAAAATAAATTTAAATTGAACAAATATAACATTATGCTGTGAATATTGCTGAGCTGTGTACATTTCTAACATATTTGATTTTGCTTCAAAAACAAACGTAAAGTCTCATGCACACACTCACCCTCTAGCTAGTTGGGGGCTTGGGGCCTTATAATCAAACCCTTGTAGGTATTAGGCTTATAATACATCTTCAGCCCAATTCACATATACACTTGTAACTATTGGGCTTAGAATACCTCTTTCAGCCCAATTAGTATTGGATATTGGACTTAGAATCAAACACTTGTGAGAATTGGGCTTAGAGTGCCTCTTTCAGCCCAATTCGCATTGGGTATTGGACTTAGAATCAAACACTTGTGAGTATGGGCTTAGAACGCCTCTTTCAGCCCAATTCGCATTGGATGGCAATTTATGCCGTGGACCCGGGTGGGTGTAACGGTGCTGTTAGTGGATTCACACTTATACAACTATAGATTCACAGTTACATAGTGATAGATTCACACCTTATGAACTACAGATTCACACATTATGAACTACAGATTCATACCTGATACTCTGTTTTGCAGTGATGGGTATTCATGTTTGGATCACACTTATACAACTATAGATTCACAGTTACATAGTGATAGATTCACACCTTATGAACTACAGATTCACACATTATGAACTACAGATTCATACCTGATACTCTGTTTTGCAGTGATGGGTATTCATGTTTGGATTCACACTTATACAACTATAGATTCACAGTTACATAGTATTAGATTCACACCTTATGAACTACAGATTCACACATTATGAACTACAGATTCATACCTGATAATCTGTTTTGCAGTGATGGCAGAGGCAGTAGATGAACTAAGTTTACACGTTGATGGCTCATCTTCGATTGCAGGTTTTAAGTTTTGATTCATGTTTGATGAATTGTATAGATTTATGTTTGTTTTTTTCGAATTTAGGATTTATGTTTAGATTGATTATGTAACCATGTATTTGAGTTTTAGATTCACACTTATACACCTATACATTCACAGATACGTAGTTGTAGATTCACACATTTAGAACTATAGATTCACACTTATACTCTGTTTTATTTTTGATTGGCTGGGTGTAACGGTGCCACTAACAGCACCGTTACACCCAGCGTCTAAACGACGCCGTTTAAGGACCCGGGTGCACCTTGCAAGGTGCACCCGGGTCCACGGCATAACAATTGGCATTGGATATTGAACTTAGAATCAAACACTTGTGAGTATTGGGCTTAGAGTGCCTCTTTCAGCCCAATTCGCATTGGGTATTGGACTTAGAATCAAACACTTGTGAGTATTGGGCTTAGAACGCCTCTTTCAGCCCAATTCGCATTGGATATTCAACTTAGAATCAAACACTTGTGAGTATTGGGCTTATAACGCCTCTTTCAGCCCAATTCGCATTGGATATTCAACTTAGAATCAAACACTTGTGAGTATTGGGTTTAGAATACCAAACACTTGTTTGGATATTGGACTTAGAACCAAACACTTGTGATTATTAGGCTTAGGAAAACCTCGATCGGCCCAATTAGCATTGAATATTGGACAGAAATTTTTTATACAGATAATGAGTACAAGGTACGTTTTTAATATATTAAAAGTACATATTTCGATAGCATACAAAATAATGTAATTTCAGTTGTCAAATAATGTATTTTGGGTTGCTATGATTCACATACACTATACTCTACATTTACATACACTATACTCTACATTCACAATTTGTAAACTCCACATGCACACAGTACAGGACTATATGTTTAGTAACTATTTCTACATTCACATACACTATATTCTACATTCACAATTTGTAAACTCCACATTCAAAACTCTATATTCACAGGTCCTATACTCCACATTCACAACTTGAGAACTCCACATTCACACATTACAAGGCTACAAGTTGCTAGAACTTCTTAACTCTATTACAGATTCACACATGCATAACTCTACATTCACGATTTCTATACTCCATATTCACAATTTGAAACCTCCACATTCACACATTTCTGGGCAACTCTACATTCACACAATCATAAATCTACATTCACGATTTCTATACTCTACATTCACACTTTGAAATCTCTACATTCACACATTTTTGGACAACTCTATATTCAGCAATATGTTTATTAATTAAAAAAAAAAAAAGAAAACAAAAACGACGTAGTTTTGGACCCAGGTCCACCTTGCAAGGTGGACCTGGGTGGACAGCATAATTTGTCATGTATTTTACATACATAAATAATTTACTTTTTATGTATGGTCCATACAATTGTGTGGGTAATTATCCATATCCATAGAATAATGATTGATATTGTCAAACACCTGTGAGTATTGGGCTTAGAGAACCTCTTTCGGCATGAATATTAGGCTTAGTATTTAGGTATGATTTCATAATCAGATCTCTTATAGGCAAAGGAATTGAGATTGACTTGAGTTGTACTGTTACATAGATTTTTCTTTATAAAAAAACAAAACAAAAAACGAAAATGGATTCAAGTGTAGAAGAGAGAGATTCTGCGAGGGGCATAATAGTCATTCAGTTTAACGTTTCAGCGAGTGTCGTCAAGATCTCACACCGACGGTCACGGAAAGAATTGGTATAAAATGTAGGAGTGATGACTTTCTTTCTTTCTAGTCCTCTGCTCTTCTCTTCTCTTCTCTTCTCTTCTCATTCTCTCTCTAAATCTACTGTTGCAGTGCCGCGTTTTTTTCCCTTCTGCTGGTGAGTTAGATCTATAACTTTCCGTTTAATGTTTCTCTTTATCTTTCCGTCTTCAATGCCATTTTCAACTGAAACTCTGTTATCATATCTCGTCTTACATTCGTAACATCTTCCTTATATTGATTGGATCTTGATGTGCCTGTCCTCTTTGAAACCGCCCACTTTGAAACCCGCATAATTCTTGACATTGTACTTTGGTTTTCTTGATGTCAGCCAGATCTGATCAAATTGGGGTTTTTGGATAAGTTTAAGATCTGGGTTTTATTTATGTGCTTGGTGTGGGGATTGGGTCATGGGTTTTATCTGCCGGGCAGTTACCCTCACAAATATGGGGTCGGGGATTTGTTGAATGTGAAGGTCAATTCATTGACTTCAATTGACACTGAGATGCCTTTTAGTTACTATAATTTGCCCTTCTGTAAGCCACAAGAGGGCATTAAGGACAGTGCTGAAAATCTTGGTGAGCTCTCAATCCTGTCCCCCATAAGGAGCTCACCAAGATTTTCTTTCTTGTATTATTATTATGCCAGACAGAATATCATTGAGAGTATACCAGTAGTAGTAATTATATTTCTTTCTTGTATTATTATTATGCCAGACAGAATATCATTGAGAGTGTACCAGTAGTAGTAATTATATTTCTTTCTTGTATTATTATTATATTGTTGTTTCATAGGGAGGAAGAAGATGTGAAGATGAACAATAAACATCACCCACCTGTTCTTTTGTTAAATGATTATTTGTTTCTTAGATGCAACCATTGTGTTTATTTTAGCCTTCAATTCCCTTGATATTATTACTTAAACTGCTTTCTTTTATAGAGGTAAAAATATTTACTTTCCAACAACCACCAATTGGCTGGGTGGGATGATATCAGAATTCTGTTGCCTACACAGTTATGGAGATAACAATATAGTCAGCCATTCCACCTAAGCTAAGCTAAACTAAGCTGCCACTAGTCATTCCAACATTAATTGCAATCTATATATTATAACAGTGAAGCAGTTTGAGTTGTCAGTAGTGCCTTAGCCAAACACGGAGCCCAGTTTAGAGGCAAGCTTTTCACTCTTGTAGTCATCTCGAAGCTGAATAAACCTATCACATATCATATTCAAAAAACACATGAGTTTTTGCGGCTATATTCACATGTGTATCATCTATAACTTTCCGTTTAATGTTTCTCTTTATCTTTCCTTCAATGCCATTTTCAACTGAAACTCTGTTATCATCTCGTCTTACATTTGTAACATCTTCCTTATATTGATTGGATCTTGATGTGCCCTCTTTGAAACCGCCCACTTTGAAACCGCATAATTCTTTTTTTTTTTTTTTTGAAAAGCAAACCGCATAATTCTTGACATTGTACTTTGGTTTTCTTTATCTAGGTCAGCCGATCTGATTAACCAACAACACAAAATGGGGTTTTTGGAGAAGTTTAAGATCTGTGTTTTATTTATGTGCTTGGTGTGGGGATTGGGTCATGGGTTTTATCTGCCGGGCAGTTACCCACACAAATATGGGGTTGGGGATATGTTGAATGTGAAGGTCAATTCACTGACTTCAATTGACACTGAGATGCCTTTTAGTTACTATAGTTTGCCCTTCTGTGAGCCACAAGAGGGCATCAAGGACAGTGCTGAAAATCTTGGTGAGCTCCTTATGGGGGACAGGATTGAGAACTCACCCTATAAGTTTAAGATGTACACAAATGAAACTCAGATTTTCCTGTGTCAGTCAAAGCCATTGTCTGGGGAGGAGTTTAAGCTGTTCAAGAAGAGGATTGATGAGATGTATCAGGTGAACTTGATCCTTGATAATTTACCTGCAATTAGGTATACTCCAAAGGAGGGGTTTTTCTTGAGGTGGACTGGTTACCCCATTGGGATTAAGGTTCAAGATTCGTATTATGTGTTTAACCACTTGAGGTTTACTGTTCTTGTTCATAAGTACGAGGAGACTAATATGGCTAGTGTGATGGGTACTGGGGATGCAGCTGAGGTGATCCCTACAGTTGGCAAAACTGGATCTGGGGCACCAGGGTATATGGTTGTTGGGTTTGAGGTTGTCCCTTGTAGTTTCCAGCACAATGCCGAGTCATTGAAGAACTTGAAGATGTATGGTAAATACCCATCTCCGATTAAGTGTGACCCTACTACAGTTGGAATGGCTATTAAAGAAAATGAACCTGTGGCCTTTTCCTATGAGGTCAATTTTGTTGAGAGTGATATCAAGTGGCCATCGAGGTGGGATGCATATTTGAAGATGGAGGGGGCAAAGGTGCACTGGTTCTCTATTCTCAACTCTCTCATGGTTATTACTTTCTTAGCTGGTATCGTGCTTGTGATCTTCTTGAGGACTGTTAGACGGGATCTCACAAGGTATGAGGAGCTTGACAAAGAGGCCCAAGCCCAGATGAATGAGGAGTTATCAGGGTGGAAACTTGTTGTTGCTGATGTGTTTCGAGCACCAAGCAATCCAGCATTGTTGTGTGTGATGGTTGGAGATGGAGTTCAGATCCTAGGAATGGGAGTGGCGACTATTTTGTTTGCTGCTCTTGGATTCATGTCCCCAGCTTCGCGTGGAACATTGATTACGGGTATGCTGTTTATCTACATGATTCTTGGTGTTGCAGCTGGCTATGTTGCTGTTCGTCTTTGGAGGACAATCTTTTGCGGTGATCACAAGGGCTGGGTTTCGGTTTCATGGAAAGCTGCCTGTTTCTTCCCTGGTATTTCATTCCTTATACTCACTACTTTAAATTTCTTATTGTGGGGTAGTCAAAGTACAGGAGCCATTCCATTCTCCCTGTTTGTTGTTCTCATTCTGCTATGGTTCTGCATCTCCGTTCCCCTTACCCTGGTTGGAGGATACCTTGGGGCCAAGGCACCTCACATTGAGTATCCAGTGAGAACGAACCAAATCCCACGTGAAATTCCTGCTCAAAAATATCCATCTTGGCTATTAGTCCTTGGTGCTGGTACCCTACCTTTCGGCACACTTTTCATTGAGCTCTTCTTTATCATGTCGAGTCTGTGGATGGGACGCGTATACTATGTGTTTGGATTTCTGCTGATTGTTATGATCCTACTGGTGGTGGTGTGTGCTGAGGTGTCACTTGTTTTGACGTACATGCACCTTTGTGTGGAGGACTGGCAGTGGTGGTGGAAGTCCTTCTTTGCTTCTGGATCTGTTGCCATGTACATTTTCCTATACTCTGTTAACTATCTGGTGTTTGACCTGAAGAGCTTGAGCGGACCTGTTTCTGCTACCCTTTACCTAGGGTATTCTCTTTTCATGGTTCTGGCAATCATGCTTGCAACTGGTACAGTTGGCTTCATATCCTCCTTCTGGTTTGTGCATTACTTGTTCTCTTCTGTCAAACTGGATTGATTGAACTCTCAAGGTAAGGTAGGAGGAATACGGCGAAAAAACAGGAACAGGATGTCATTGAGAGTATACTAGTAGTAGTAATTATATTTCTTTCTTGTATTATTGTTATTATTGTTGTTTCATAGGGAGGAAGAAGATGTGAAGATGAACAATAAACATCACCCACCTGTTCTTTGTTAAATGATTATTTGTTTCTTAGATGCAACCATTGTGTTTATTTTAGCCTTCTTCAATTCCCTTGATATTATCACTTAAGGGTCCGTTTGGAAAGCAGGAAAATGACTTCCGAAAAATGAGTTGTTTTTCGAGAAGTATTTCTCTTTTCAGTGTTTGGTTGGATTAGGGATAATTATATATTTTTATTATTTTATTTCAAATATAAAAATATATAAAATAGTAATATTTATTATGAAAGAAAATAGAAAAAAAAAATGGTTTCTAGTTTCCGGCCGACGAAATGGGTTGGTTTTGGCATGAAACATGCGAACTGACCAATTTGACGATTCTGGAAAATGACTTACGGAAGAAAATTTCGTAAGCCATTTTTCGGAAAAATGAGTTGATTTTCCTTTAGTCATTTTCTGGACACTGCCAAACACTCAAAATTCAGAAAACATCTTCTGAAAGTTATTTTACGGGTTACCAAACAAACCCTAAACTGCTTTCTTTTATAAAGGTAAAAAAATTTACTTTCCAACAACCCCCAATTGGCTACACAGTTATGGAGATAGTCAGTCATTCCACCTAAACTAAGCTAAGCTGCCAATAGTCATTCCAACAATAATTGTAATCTATATATATATATTATATAATGTTTTAGCATAATGGCTGGCGACAGTGAAGCAGTTTAAGTTGTCAGTAGTAGTGCCTTAGCCAAAGATGGAGCCCAGTTTAGAGGCAAGCTTTTCACTCTTGTAGTCATCTCGAAGCTGAATAAACCTATCATATCATATTCAAAAAACACATGAGTTTTCGCGGCTATATGTATATGTGTATCAAATTCAAAAAGAATACAAACTTACTTCTGTGCGTCCTTCCTGATACTTGGGGTTCCCTCAACTAGAGAGGACAGGCTTTCAGGAGCAACAATAAACACATTTGCCATGCTACACCCACAACAAAAACACCATTAAGTTTCTTTCTTTATTTATTTATAATTACAAAGGCCTAAAGTTTCAACAAACTCACATGCCCAGCGATTCAAATTTTTCATCCACTGAAGGAGCATTGAACCCACGCACATACTCCCCATACTCTGTTATATCACGTTTCAACCGCAATCCTCCACTGCAAAACTCAAACCATGCTCAGAACAAGATTTATACTTAATTCATCAACAAATTTGGATTCCAACTCTACTACTGTCTACGATGCTAAGCTAAGTATAAAAATCTTCATTTATTCTCTCATTTTTAATTAGTTATTTTCAAATAACTCTCTCCAGGGCGAAAATTGGATTTTCAAATATCTTCTAGATTAAGGCTTCAAAGGCATAGATACATCTTCTAAATGTCCGAGTAATCTTACGCACAACTGTTAAACATAAAATTATATTAATATACAGCCAGCCTGTGGAGGATGGTTCCCAATAAGTATCATCACAAACATCATGCACTTCTTCAATCTTAACACACTGATAAGCCAGCTAAAAAAGTAAAGTGATTACCTAGGATTAAAAGTAAACTTCTGCCAGTGATTAAGCAACCCTTTATGGAGACGATTCCCCTGAACACAATTTTACAATGTTATTCCAAGTATACAAGAAAGACTACAAGTTCCTGCTTGCTCACAAAATCCATATACTTCAAACTGCTTTTGGAGTTAAAACAATAATGAGAATACAACTACCATTGTTACATATCTACATTACTATATAATTGATAAACTAGCCATTAGTAACTACTATAATAATCTCTTCTTTTTGAGTGAAGTGATGAAAACACAATCATAACTATTGCATAGCCTCACAGCATAAAGAACCACCATAAGCAGATTACCTTCTTCAGTTTGACAAACAATTCAAATTATTAAACAACTATATAAACTTGATCACCTAGCCATTAATAACACTATAACAATAACAACATAAGGTGCTATGTAAAAAAGATGCATGTTAAGTGCTGGTTTGGCCCAACCTACTTCTGGGCTTATATACTCAAAAAGCTATAAGTTGGACAACACTAAAATGGTTTTTCTCAAGTAACTAAGCTGCTTTTACTCCTATCTACAAGTCTCAAACTTCTACAAAGCCCTTTTCTTCAACAAGGTGCATGCTTAATGAACCTATTAAAATTTCCTTTTTTATCCAAATGTATATCAATTAATCACAATTAGACTAAAGCATCACTAAACCAATAGATGTTCTTTATTGTAACCTTGGCTACCTTTGGAAACAAGTTTGAATATTAAATCATCCAGAGTTTGTCTATTGTAAAAATAAAAATAAAAAATAAAAAGAAAAGAAACAGCTTTTAATGTTCATTTGGCCAAACATAATAAAACCTTATTCCACTTGTTACTTTAAAAAATAACTTCTGATGGCAGATAGGAAGTGCTGAGAGGAGATAGAAACGAGGGAAATGAAGAAAAAAGAGAAACAAAGAGGATAGAGAGGAGAAAGGGGGAGCGAATTCATAATCTTTTTCAATATTCATTAAAAGCTATCAACATTATGGAAGGCCCATATTTATAGGCAAGGAAAACTAAAGTGATTGACCAATAAATTGAAGAGACATTACCTAATGAACTAAAGAGACTTTGACGAATAAAGCATATATAGTTACTAAATACATACATGCTGCTCAATTGCTTAGATGTTTCTAATAAATTTATAATACAAAAAAAATTAGAGAGTGGCTAATCCTGAAACTTATAAATTATGACATGCATGCATAATATGAAAAACACAAAAATACCTTCAAAATGACAGTAGCCCCAATCACTTAAAAGTCAGCTCAAAACAACAGAAGTAATAGTTCAAGGGTTCATGATCAAAATATGGAGAAAACAACGAAACAGAATGAATTTTACAGATACAGGAATACCAGTGCATATCTTATATTAACAAATAATGAAGATATAAAAACATTTTAAAGCAAATAAGAAAAAGGATATACCAGTTCTGTAAGAAAAGCTTGTTTATTTAGCCCATCTAGTGCAGTAAATGCAGATTCAAGTACTCGGGACGAGTAAGCAACAACTCTGACAGAGTAAAATATTTTAATATTTGATAAGATAAAAATAGAGAAGCATATACCAGGTAGAAGTAAGAGCATACAATATGATGAAGAAAAGAGACATGTATCAGAGATTTTCAATACTATGTTATAAGATATTAGACGATTCATTGTGCAACTTATTATAAATTATTAACAATATCCTTTTACAATAAATACATTAAACTCAAGATGATATTTTCATTTCATTATGTTATGCACCTTGTACAGGCAATGGTTGGCCGATGATCTGGGACAATGCAATCATCAGCTGACCGATAATCTGTTGCCTTCTGTTCCGTTGATAGCAAACGTTCCACCTATGCAGTGCGTCAAATATATAGTTAAAAAAAAAGAGCATGTGTCACCAAGGGAGGAAAGCACCCAGATATTAGCACACAGGAGTTCAAGTTAGGATGAACAACTTTTTTGGGTATATTAACAGAACATTAGGAATGAGGTAATACAGAGAACCCCTGGGTACAAGTTTAACCACATACCTCAGCCATAACAGTTTCAATGCATTGTTGAAGCCCCTTATAAGCAGCATTCTCTGCACTAGACAAAGCTGATGCCATTTCTTCACAGGAAGCAGCATGGGCACCATCAATGGGTAATAAAAGACGAGATATCGAGTTGGCAAAGTACTGCAGAAAACAGTGTTCATTGCAATTGAAACAAATATCAAGTATTTTCTTACAGCTTCAAGGGAAGAGTAAACAGCAAATCAGCAATAGCAGAAATAAAAAAGAAAATACTTGTTGCACAATAGCCACACTGCTTCCACAACATTGAACAGCCACCATGAAAGTTCTGAAACTGCTTTCACCAGCAGCAGCAGCAGATTCTGCCTGCACATTGCCAACCAAATCATTACTCAGCCAGCTTAGGCATAAAATATTCTCTAAATAGGACAGGTTCTTAGAAGCAATCTTGAGTAAATTTCAAACTGAATAAATGCAGAAGATATAAGTACTTACATTAGAAGTAACTCTTCCCCTAATGTTAGTTCCTATAACATATCTTTCCCTTAAAGCTGCAGCTTCAGTTAGGCTGTTCCTGGCTCTCTCAAGGCCTTCAGTAATGTATATACTAACCTGGAAAACAATAAATAAACAAGGCATAGCAGATAGAACCGAAGGGCCAAAGGGAATAAGGGATAATAAAGACTAACAAAAGGAAATATGAAATAATTCTGAAATAAGAGAAACCAACACAGAACTAAATCAGACAGCAATTCTTAGAGGAGAGCAATCAGTCAGTGATATCAATGGTCTAAGGTGTTACAAAAAATAGTGAAGGCCAGATATTTTGGATTTTAAAAGATCTCCAGGGTGGAATCACCAAATATGGCTCCTTGTTGTGCAAACTCAGGTACGCTGAAAATAAATGTTAGACCTTATTGTCCATAAATTAATCTTGAACCTTCCACAGAATGCCTATCTAATGCTTTCACAAACTTCAAAATCTGAAGAATATTAGGAAAATATTCAAGTCCATAAGCAGAAACACACTTGAAGCATGACAAGGTGGTGAGCAAACTTACTTGGTCCAAAAGGCAGTTGAAAACAGCTCTAACATAGGCAGCAAGTGTTGAAGGCTGAGAGAAGAGTCGATCAATAAGTAGGAGAGTAGGAGCACTTGCAGTATAGAGCAATTTGATAACCAACAAGAAAAAAAGAGCTATGCTTTGACACTAACTTTTATATCTAGCACTAGCAAGACTGAAAGGAGGGGTTTTTTTAAACTAACAACCAATGCACCGAAGTTTAACACCAGCTCTCTTCGCACATGAGATTAGCATGCAACAGACAGCCCCATGGCAAAAATACCTGTGATGAAAACACGGTGCACCTAGATATTGCTTCTTCATTCCATCGCACAAACTCTGTCACCGCAGTAACGGATATTTGCTGGTGGGAGGATGTCATTGAAGCACCCTTAGAGCGTCCAATTGTCCCAGATGACTCAGAAGATTGCTGGCTTTCAGCGTGCAGCTCCTCCATCTGCAAGATATAAGTAATGTCAAAGAAATGATTTTAATGATTTGATATGGTTTCTGGAGGGGGAATGAATATGAAAGCATAGGAACTTTTTAGAGAAACAATGAAGAAGTATGTTTCAAACCTTAGCTTTGTAAAGTTGTCTGAGAGATGCCTGTTCATACTCGATATAAATATCCTTGTGTGGGAGGAACAGAGATTCTGTTAGGCCTATGATAGCAAGGTATAAAAGTAAACAAACATCAATATCAAAAGGTATTAAAGTAATGTTACGAAAGTAAAGAGAAAGTTTCTGAATAAGTTGTTTATTGTATTGTGTGTCTCAGAAAAGAGAATACACAGCCCTATAAATACATGCTAGAAGACTTATAATAAGGAAACAAGTTTCCATATGACTACCTACTCAAAACCTTAAATCTCCAGGCTGCCTAATATATATATATATATATATATATATATATATATATATATATATATATATATATATATATATATATATATATATATATATATATATATATATATATATATATATATATATATATATATATATATATTCCATATTACTTATATATTCCATAACAAGCAAAATGTTTACATTCTAAAAATGATGTTTGCATTCAGTCTAAGAAGGTTGTGCTTTCACTATGGTTAAACAAATTTCTCTTCAATAAAGGGGATTCATGAACTCTATCCCTCTCTCTTTCTATCCACTTTTCTAGCTGACCAAATCAAAATTCAGACTTCCCTTTACCTTTCCTTTTATCTTAACTCTTGACTCTGCAATGAAATCCCTACGTGAACTGAAATATGTTGCATGACATTCATGTTTACTAGCATTTGGGTGACAAAAAAAGATATCTATATATCTTACATAATGATTGATCCTTAAGTAGGTACCTTCAACATCCAGGTCGCCACACCCAACCCCATGCAAATCTCTAGCAAGCTCCTGTGTCTTCTCATATGCCACAGCCAATAATCTGAGATACTGAAAGATTAATAAGAACAGTAAGGTCAACAAGTGATCCCATTACTTGATCAGTAAAAATGGATTTAAAATGTAATGAATAAATATAAGATTTAAAATAAAATAAATCAATCACCAGTACAAGTCCACCTTCCTCTGTGGAAGGTGGATTAACAAGGGATGGCTTCATTAAGAGTTTCTCTAGAAGATTTGGAACTCGATCCTCTAAAACCCGCTGCATATAAAAATCCATCACTGAATAAATGCCCATAATAATATGTACTCATAACAGTACAAGATTTAACCTTTTAGTGATAAATAATGCATTTCAAAAGATTGTATACATATATATGTATGTGTGTGCATGTGTATGTGCATGTATGTATGCATGCATGTATTTATGTATGTACATAAACAGCTTCGAAGAAAGGAGATTGTTTCTTTTCTTGTGAAACTTAGTGCCTTGAAAGAAAATGGAGACAATCATAAGAAAAGAAGATATGTTCAGGGCTATTCTAACAAAAGAACATTTATCAGAATGTACCTGGACCAATATTGACATGACATCATTTGGTGAAGGAAATACTGCTGTTATAGTGGCTGCTTCTCTTCTCACAGTGTCTGAATGTAAACCATACTGTGTAAACAGATCAGAAATCAAGAAAAGAGATACATTCATTACATCCATTATTTTATTTGGCACCTGTAATTTCCTTGTACACTTTAGAAAGACCCTTGGCAACATTGCTAGGGTTAGGTTGTGATTCCTGATCACCAAAAACTACTTTGGCATCTGCATTCATGACTCCCAAATCAAACATTGGACGCAATCCAACATAGTGTTGCATGGCACTAGTACCCCTGTTAAACTGCATTGCCAACGCATAGTTATATGAATCATACTCTTTTTTATCATCTGATCACTTTCATTGAAAAAAATGATAGCAAAAATAAAATATTTAAAAATGTAAAAAGGAACTTATGCAGGTAAAATAAGGTCAATGAACTCTAAAATTTTATTAAAAGTCTCTTATTGTATCAATCAGGTTCAACACAAGTACAGAACTCCTATCCCCCATAGTTTAAAACAAATGAAGAGAATAAAATGAACTGCTTTTGAAGACAATTTCAGGATAAAATATTTTTTTTCCTGTATTCAGTATCCTATTCCTACCAATGCCAAAATGCTTACTTGCTTTAAGAAACCTTTGTCATGTTATTATGGCTATATGACACTCTATTTTACCTAATATCAAGGTTGCAAAAAGCGCTAGGTGTTCCTCAGGCGCCCTTTTATTTTATTTATTTAAATTTTTTTAAAGGCTTGATAACTATAAACTATTTAATACTTTAATGGTTAATAATAAAATATTAAATATTAACCTAAAAAACATCTAGAATTGTAAATCACTAAATTGTATAAAGATTTAAAGAATCAAAACACAATTCCACAAAGTCACAACTCACAAAGTATCAATATTAGAGTATCTGATTTCGACTTAAAAAAAAAAAAATAAATAAATAAATAATGCAAAACATTTTTTGGGTTTGGGACTGATTTGAATGATTTAGGGGTTTTCCGCTCAAAATGACGGTGTTTAGAGCGAAATAACCCATAATAACAATTATTAAAAAAAAAAAAAACCGGAATAATAGCTAATCAGCCGCCTAGTCCGCCACGGCCTAGTAGGCGCCTAGAACACCGATTATGGTGGAATTCTAGGCGGCCGGCCGGCGCCTAGGCGCAATTTTTGCAACAGTGCCTAATATTCGATATCTCAGATTATTTATAACAGCAGAAGCAGTATACAAATGTGCAGAACTTACCTTTGACAAAATTTTAGCACATTCTGCCATTGTAGACAACTCCCGTCGGTGAGATGCTGCATCAAAACGGGATAACAATCTGTTTTCCAACTCTGCATAGGGATAATACAGAAAATTTAATTCGAATTTCCTTCAAAATAAATAAATTATAGGAGCTATAATTGGGAAAAAATTGAAAAAAAAAAGAGCTCATTATAATCATTAAATCATAAAATATTGCCATTTCTCACACACCTGTTAGGTTCAAGGCCAGGCCAGGAAATATGCTCTCTTCTCTAAAAATATAGGTAAATTTCCATGCATTTCTTTCCCCAGATCCAACATGAATAGGAGTAATCCATTCATTTCATACCACTACAAAACTCTGTCATACTAACCTACTCTCAAAGATCATCATGTCTTACACTTGCAAGCCTTCTCAACCTAGGAACAATTCCACCATTCTAGATTCTACAGTGGGACAAGTATTGATGACAATTTCTATACAAAATCAATGCCTTCTTCGATGATTTTGAGATTTTTCCTTAGCAATGGATGATTTTTCTCAGTATCAGGTATAACATGAGTTAAAAATGGATCACTTTAATTGGTATCAGGGCTAAATGCCAATATGTGATCTTTTGGAACATCAGAGAAGTTGCTACTAGTAGCAGAATAGTTAAACATTGATGTACCATTGCAGTATTCTTGGAGGTTAGCAACAGCAACTTCCAATCCTCTACTTGCTGTTGCATTCCCAGCCACTGATGGGCCACCCATACCTTGTCCACCAATATCTTCCTCAGCAAATGATCCTAATTTGATAATAAGCACAATCAATTCATGAAACAGTTATTTTCTGTACAGAAAACCTGGGGGTGGGGGGTAAAGGAATAATACCTTCTTACATAGCACCAGAGAATAAATGCGTAAGAAACAAATAAAGAGGAACAAACAAAAATGTAAATAATGGATTGGGCAAAAGAAAACTGAGAAAATAAAAGAGCTAAGTGTCAAAAAAAAAAAAAGAGTCAAGGACAGCATAATCTCATATCTTTATTTCATTCTATAATAAGCAACCATACCCACAAACTGCAGAGGGGTGGCTGTTGTGTCAACTTGAAGCCATAACCAACAATATACAATAAAGCAACTGGCAAGTTGCTCCTAAGCTCACTCTCAATAAAATGGCAGTACAACATTGTGCACTATAACAGGATTTCAAACTCCTAAGAGTTATAGCCGAACAAAATAATTATAATATTCAGCCAGCATTCAGAAAATCTGTCTTGTTTCATGTTAATATACTAATCTAGTTTTCGCAGGAATTATAATGACCAAGTTTGACAACAGTTCAACTTGTTAAAAAAGAGTTTAAAATAGTGTCAAGCATATATGCTAATACAAAACACAATAGTTGAGTACTACAGATAAGCTTAATTTCAAACTTTTGTCCAAATCAAGCGTGGTATAAATTCATTTATTAAAAAAAAAAAAGGTTTATGAGTTTATCAATAAAGTACAGCGATCTTACTCAATTTCTGTGCAATTGAAGCAGCCTCAGCAACACGACTATCATCAGAGAATAAAGGAGAGAGTTCCATCAGATCTCCAGGACTACCATTAAACTCCATCAAGTACTATAACAAAAGATTAACCATCTATCATCAATAGTGCATTATGTATAAGTAGAAAAGAAGAAGAAGACGACGACGAATGTCCATAAGCAAGGGATTAGCTGAAGAACATGCACCATGAAACAAACTACTGTAAAGAATCAAAGTTACCTTTACAAGGTCTATGGTTTGACTAGCATTTTCTCGCTGTGTATCTGCACTCTGAACCACAAATAAAAATGCAAAAAAAGACATACAAGAATCCCACATTACAATAGAAGTATACTTAAGCAAGAAAGACAGTAGTTATGTAATAGATGGCAACAAGAACAAAATTATTGAGTTAATGAGTTAGATTGATGTTTACCTGTAGATGATCTCCAATTTTGGCTGCAGTTTGACCCACACTAGATATACGAGAATCCAAACGTGCAAAGCTATCAAACAAGCCATCTACACCTTTCTCTAGCTTAATAATAACAAATTGTATTGTCCAATATTCAGCACCATACTAAAGCCAAGCAATTAAGGATAAAAAACTAATAGACAGATAAAAGATATGAATGAACACCAACTGAATCATTCTTCATCTAGTAAGGCAAACATGCTATTATTAGTTTATTATTATTGTCACTCTGTATTGTTGTTGTGTATTGTCAGTAAATGAGGGATTTGATTGCCATAGATTTGAATAAATTTAGGAAAGTCATATCCTAGAAATAAAGGAAATGATTAATCAATCCTTGACTTTCTTATTTTTTCTTATTTAAGCTGTATGCTCTATCTTCCTTTTGATTTAAGGCAGAAATTATTTTCCTTCTCTCTTCCTCTAAATTTCACTACATGTATCAAAACCATTCCCCGATTTCAATGGAGCTTATCTGGGTCTTTAAACTCTTAGCTCTAAAATTACTCCATATTACTTCTAACACTCGTGGCCTATCAATTTTTCCCCATAACATAATTAATTCAACAACAGACTACACATATACAAAATTAAATGTAATAGGGAACTAAGTGTAGGTTAACCAAGTAAATTCAAAACACTTCAAAAAAAAACTTGAATCTCACAGTTAAAACATCTTGCTGGTCTGCAACCAGAGAAAAACATAAAAAGGCATAACCTCTGCAAGCGTTTTCCTGTGCTTTGAGTCTTGAACAGAAACTTCTTTCTTGAGATTGTTAAGCTTCCCATCAATCTTTCAACCAAGCATAGCAGCATCATCAGAACAGTAAGACAAAACATGAAGTCACACAATCAACAATATGTTTCCTCATTTACCTTTTTTCTGAGATCAATCAATTGCGTACAAGAATTCTTAAATAAATCTAGTAAAGCATCAACTTCCGGGAACAGGGGATTTAACTGCCCTTGAACTCCCTTTCTTCCAGAAAGGATTCCATGCCCTTCAGATGAATCTTTTTCTTCATCGGGCAATATCTCATTCACTAAGTTTCCAAATAATGCATCAAATGAAAACTCCCCCTGAATGATGAAAATAAAGCATGTTGCTGGTAATTATTATGCATGTACTAGCCAATTAACTGCGCAAATCAAATAACTAAAATCCATATTCATCTTAGATGTTCAAGGCATTACCTTAAAGGCATCAATGTCCAGAACAAGTGGATAAGAGTCTGTAGAAGCCGATTTTGACAACCTGTCAGCCTTCATTCCATCTCTAGTCTCTTTCATCTAACCGATGTGTAATGCATGAGAATTCACAAGGTTACATCCATATTAAATCATGAAAGAATTGCTTAAAGATCAAAGTGAAGCTAGTAGTGCAAATATGGTATATATCTGCAGTCTGCTAATAAGAGAGTGTCCTCTATTGGGTGTTTGTCGCATCCATTAGGAGTATTCAAATAGCACCATGATGAATATCATATTTATAAGGGTCAATCATTAATTTTTTTAAAAGATATAATGTCAGTCAATGAGGAAAAGAAAAAAAAGACCTCAAGATGGTTTCATTGGATTTAATGTTGTCAATATTAAGCAACCAAGATTAGCAACAAGAGTCAATATTTTACTGATCAGAAAGGCACATAAGATTTCAGAACAGAGAAAATAGGAAATTAAGTGATATGATTGATATTATTTATAATCATGAAAGAACTTGAGCTCTTTACTATAATAGTGGGTAGAAGTTCAGGTGATGTGCAAGGCTCTGCCCAACAAATTTCTTTCAAGTTTCAAGTTAAATTAAGTAGAATTAACATAAATTACCTACAGCTCATCCAATTCCAAATGATGACATATAAGCATCCATCTCAATAATTCACATATATAATAGGAGAAATCTTTCAATTCTTTAATAAGCAGACATCTATTTTAAAGGCAAAGCAAAACCATCCTTATGACAAACAGGTTCAATATTTGAATTTGTCTTGCTAAATTATGATAACAAAAACATAAACCAATGATCTAGTATTAGAACCATGTCTCATTTTCCGAGTAAGACATGCATATCATCAAAACACGGAGCACATTCACTCATTCGGAATTCTTGGTAAATTAAAGAAACCTCCATCGTGTTGTATCGCATAAAACAATCATAACATAAGTAATGGACACTATACGAAAATTTCAATATGGTTTGATGATAAGTAATTATTTAACACCCCCAAAATTAGGACATGCAGAGAGAAAGTCTTTACCTGAAGAGAAATGCAGAGACACTGAAGAAAAGAAATAAGAATAAATTGAAATCAAATTCTCACTACTCAGCCGGAGTTACTGATATTTTATACGTATTGTCTATAAATAATTGAAAGAAAAGAAATCAATCTTTACAAGAAAATGAAAATCAAGATTTGAATACAAAGAGGCGAGTTGATTGAGTTGGTTGGGGAATGATGTGAAAAGGGAAATAAGGTGGTACCTGAAATGATTATTAGGGATTCAGGAGGGAGACGAAGGAAGAAGATGAAGATCCAAATCAAGAAAGGGGTATGAAATCTCAGGAAGAATAACAACTGAAATGCAGGACTGAGTTATGGCTGTTTTGCCCAAAAATATATGAAAGCGTCGAAGCGGGCATTCACAAAGACTTGGTCTACCACGGGGAACTTAAACATTTTAAGTTGTAAAATGGCAAGATAGTAAAATTACAGAAAAAGAAATTACAGAAAAAGTACAACTTTCTTTTTTGAACTCAAGATTATATTTACATTTATAAACCAAGATTGATCTTGTGATACCAACTATTTGGAATTTGGAATGAAAACAAAAGGAGTTAATTCCATTTTTATCTTAAATTTATAAGTGACAATCTACACAAAGACATTTCAATCTTTCTTATACAAAGTATGTTATATTTTTTATGTTTATTTTTTAAAAAAACATTCATAATTAAAGACCGAAATTTCATTGTATTTAACAATATTTAAACTCATTTGTTGATAAAGAATAAAAAATTATCATGTCACAATAATACTAAGACCAAAAGTGAATGGACTAAAAGTGAATTGTCACCTATAAATCTAGGACTAAAAATGAAATTAACTCAAAACAAAAGTATTGCCATTCAAAGGTAAGAAGAATTTTTTCATATAATTTTATTTTAATGTTTTTAGATTGATGTTATTTTGTGCAAATATATATATATATATATATATATTAAAACATACTCCGTAATAAATAACATGTCACTAGCCAAGGACCTTGTGATCTAATGACATCAAACCCTTCCCTTTATACGGGAGATGGTGGGTTCGAACCTCAGTGGAGTCAATACTGACTCTTGTACTTCAATAGGTTGAGAAAGTAATTATGAAATGATACTGCATTCTAATAGAGTTAGTAATATTCAAAAAAAAATAACATGTCACTAAAAGGTTCATACTTGTCATTATGATATGAATCTAAACATTTTACAAACAAATTGCCGTGGGTGGCAACATAAACATCAGATGCTATATATCTTTGTAACAATACATAGATGGAAGAAGGCAGGCAGGCAGGCAGCAAGGATCAAGCTTTGCGGACGATGATTCTCCGTTCTCGTTTGTACTCAACCTCGTCTCTTTGATGCATAATCAACAGAGCTCTTCTTATCTGCCAACGTTAACAAACAAGAGGTCGTTGCTAAAAGTCTAAAAACAAAACAAAAAAATCAAATATAATATATATGAAGCATCCCAAGAATCTTACAATAGATTCATTCATGCCCATCCTTGAAAGCTCATCAATTAGCCGTCTCTCGGATATGTGGCTCCCGATTCCCATCCTTCTCTTTATCTGGGTTTCTGCTTGCTGTTCATCATTAAAAGGAAGGGAATGAGATGAACTAAACACCAACAGTCCAACAGATATTTGATCCATTATTATTATTATTATTATTATACCTTTATCTCATTTGCCATCTCGGGCGTCAGATTTATGTGTTGGTTAATTCCAGATTTTGCAGCATCCATGGTAGAATTGTTGAATAGTCTAATAGCTTCCGACACATGGTTCTCGTTTGCTACTTGGGAACTAAAACCACAACACAGTTCAGTAAAATGATAGTTACACCCAAACCAAGAAAAGAAAACTACGAGGCTATCTATCAACTTATTCACATATTCACTCCATCTACTTACAGTCTCATTCTTGCAAGAGCTTCACTCAGCCTTACAATAGCTTCAAGTTGCCTCACAGTAATTGGTATTGCAGCTGCCTCCCCAGCTTCATTTGCTTGTCGCCTCATATCCTATGACAGATAAACACAGTTTAGCATTTACTAAACCTAATCTAATCTATGGCAACTCCACTAATAAATGCAATATCACATAATACTCAGCTACCTCTCTTCTACAGCCCTAATCAAAGATACAATCCAAGATGTATGTTTGTCACTAAATCAAGTAATGGGATCTACATATCCAGATCACCATTAAGCATATATGAAAAAGCATATTTACCTGTCTAATTTTGACATAACTCTCCTGCAGCATTGAAGCTGCTGAATCTGATAGCCTGGGGTGACACATAGTTCGACAATAGTGTATATACCTGCATAAAGAAACTCAATTGCCTCAGCATTAATTAACTAATACAAGTAACTTTTGCTAGAAATAAATAAATTGAAAAGCTTCACTAAGGCTAAACCTTTTCAACCAGTTATCCTCCTTGGTAGTTCTTGGGTCACCTGAGCTTGCATGAGCAGATGCATGAACTCTTACAATATGGCTAGCAATATTCTGTAAAGGGAGAACATCCAAGTAAGAATGTAAGATGCTACAAAATTTTAATCACGCAATACCCCCAGTAGAACGATTTTCATATTCAATGGAGGAATGAGAGAGATCCTAATATTTTACTGTGATTTACTGAAAAGTTCTACTCACTTTACAAAAAGAATATAATGCAGCATGTAACTTTAACTAAGTCAACTCCATAATGTAAATTTTGTTTCATCTAACCACATAATCAATGAAAGTTGTAATCCTACCTTGTCTTGACTGTACATCCTGATGTCTTTTACAATGAAAATCATATCAAATCTTGAAAGAATTGTTGTCTGCAAATCGATGTTATCTTGTGCAGTCTGTAATTAGAAGCTACTGATCAGTATACTTGTATCAGATTCTTAAATGACAGAAATTATAATCAAATTTCAAAATGATAAGGTGAGGTCCTAGACCTTAAGATCATCGTAGCGCCCGGATGGAGGATTAGCTGCAGCAAGCACTGAGGTTCTTGAATTGAGGACTGTTGTTATTCCTGCTTTCGCAATGGAAATGGTTTGCTGCTCCATCGCTTCATGAATAGCAACCCTATGCCACAGAGAATGCTCTTAAAAACTCTGATGAGAGAGTAGTCAAGAAAATATGTCAAACCTAATTGTAAAGTAATTACCTATCTTCAGCCCTCATTTTGTCAAACTCATCAATACAGACAACACCCCCATCTGCTAAGACCATGGCTCCTCCTTCTAGGTAAAACTCACGCTATTGTACATAGAATTAAAAAAAAAAATTAAAATTTGAGGTAACTTGAGAAAAACATTCAGATATAGACTAATAAAAAAAACACAGAAAAAAGTGAGAAACTTACAGAGCTATTGTCTCTGATTACAGAAGCTGTAAGACCAGCAGCTGATGATCCTTTTCCAGATGTATATACAGCCACTGGAGCCGTTTTCTCAACAAATTTCAGAAACTTGAAGGGAAAAAGAAGAAAAATAAGAGCCTCATTCATGCAAGTGGAAAAAATGACTTAGAGAAGATGATATTGTTACATAATTCGCTCTAACATCAATAAATATTTATTGAACAAAGAATGAGCAATGCTTCTCATTACAACTGAAAAAATGTCTGACCTGTGATTTGGCAGTAGAGGGATCTCCCAACAGCAACACATTAATATCACCTCTTAATTTTACACCATCTGGCAAGATCTACAAAAGCAGGAGGAAATATTTTATGATTATTAGAGAAACCAAGCAATAACAGACAGCTGATATCATACCTTCCTTGATCCCCCAAACAAAAGACAGGCTACAGCCTTCTTGACATCATCATGGCCAAATATTGAAGGAGCAATCTTGGAGCATATTTTATCATAAGCATTACTATCTGATGCAAATTTCTTGAATTCTTCTATCTGCATAAATAAAGAGCATGATTACAAGGGGAAAAAGATAAAGCGCAGAAGGACAAAAGGACACAGCTGCTGGGCTAAATTTTTTTCCTCAATTATGGTTCTGTATAAGCATGCTACTCCATATATCATAAGAAATCAGTTCTAAGTTCATCATTGCATAGATAATTGGACAAGTCCAGACCTAACTTTTGGTTAGATCTGACAGTTACCTCATCTGTTGTGAAGTTCGCTGGACCTCGAGAATTAGCCTCACTAGTATCCTCCATTCCAACCACCCTTACATATGGTTGTCTAACAGCAACAGCTCCTTTATGACTGCATCCAAATACAAATATGAAAATTGAAATTGGAGTGGAAGCTACACATGAATTACAATGATAAAATGCAGTTCACATCATGTAAATTCTTACGATGTGGATGAGTTAGCAGCTTGAAAGATACTGTAAATTCCCATTATTGTGAGCCTTGTGCCCGGCACAATAGTTTGCACAAGATGACGATCTACAGACAGGAGCATGTTCCTTGGCAATTCACCAGTGGGTACATCCTAGTTTTACAACACAATGTTTTACATCATAGCAATCAATAAGAAAATGCAACTTGATAAAGACATGGATAAATATCAAGCCTCTCTTCATCAAATGAGCAGTTACCTCTGGATTCTCCTGCAATTTCAGTGTCTGTTGATCAACATACTTGCTTCTGTCAGGAACCACTATCCATGGATCAATCGGACATGGGTCTTCACCAGTCTGCAAAAATGGGTCCAATCAGTGTAATTATAAACATATTACTATAGTAACAAGAAAAAAGGAATCAGCTGAAGTTGTCAAAAACCTGAGGCACATGATCACAGGAACGCGGAACAATGGCTCCACCAAGCCCTGGGCGACATGGAACAACCTTCACATTTTTGCAATTCTTACATAACAGGGTAACATAAGTTGCCTTCGCCTTGGTCCTTGATGCAGCAATGACAATCCCAGATATCTTGACTAGTTTTGATATATATTGTGCCTACACATGAATCCACAAGTTGAAAGAAAGAACAAGGGGAAAAATAGAGATCACTTTTTTTTTAAAAAAAAAATCCAGGAAAAGGGAAAAGATAATAAAACAAACCCCAAGGGACCGCATTGAGATTGAATCCTGCTCAGATCTCAATAATATTTGTACTTCTCCAGTCTCTGGTTCTTCCATTTCTCCAGTTTCTCCAGCTACCCTTGATCTCAAACTTGCGAGAACTTCAGCTGCTGCAGTTTCAAACTACAAAAGCCCAAGCCCCATAGACCACCCCACCCCCAAGAAATGGAAAGAAAGGGAAAGGAAATGGCATTCAATTATATACTTCAAAATTTCAAAGTAAGGGAAAGGAAATGGCACTCAATTATATACTTCAAAATTTCAAAGTAATACAGAGTAAACAGATTTAAAATGTCATTTTGAATTATTTTGCTGAACAGAACAAGTTGAATTAAATCAGTCTGCCAATCTACATGTTTTATTTGGAAAGCACAAACACTATAACCTAACAATCCCATGAACTAGCCCCCTCTACCAGCCATTTACAGCTCAAACTCACTTTCATTGTTGCAAAGGAAAAATGGAACATAGGGGTAACCGCAGCCAAGATGGCAAGAGATCACGCTTGTAACCACAAGGTCATGAGTTCAAATACTTGGTTTGAACCGGTCAACTATGGATAACCTAGACTGGTTTACTTCCGCATGGTCCTTTGTCAGCTCGGGTCACTCACACTCGATTTTAGAGTGCGGGGTTTCCCTTGTCATCCTAAAAATGAAACATCTACATGTAAGCCAATAGGCATGTAGTTGATCATGTGGCAAACACCAAGACCGTACACCTGAATCTCTATTCAATTTGACTCAGTTTTTTAAGTTTGCAGTGAAACACTCAATCCATACTGCAAACACCAGGCTTGTACACCTGAATTGCTCCTTATCTCAGGAACCAAAAAGTTATATTTTACCACGACAAAACTAAAGAGAACAAGCATTGGGACAAACCCCCTAAATACAGGGCAAACTAATCTTTCAATGACAACATTTCTGTTGTACATAGTTCAAACTGAATATTAAAGCAATATATAAACATCCATGATTGCACACTCATTTCTAGCAAAATGACGAATTTCATATTAATACATAACATTTTCGCTTCATACAATGAACTCCAAAATAAATCAACAGCCTATACAAACACTGAGACTCGTACCAGGGGAAGGTAATCGGCAGGATTCTGGCGGAGGAGTTCCGGGAGGGTTTGGTCGCGCTCATATGAAAGGAGGTCGGAGAGGTTGATGATGAGAAACTTGGGATTTTCGAGAAGAGCTTCGCGATAGGGGAAGAGATTGGGCTGGCTCTTGTGAGGGAAGTTCCTGATGAACTCCTTGAATTTCTGGAGGATTACATGGCGGCTTTTCGCAGACGGAGCCCCCTGACCGGCGTCGCCGGAACCACCGCCGGGCGGGAACTGCGCTTGGTCGCTGTAGTATACGGCTCCCTCGTCCCAACCAGACATCTTCTCCTTCTCTCTACAGATCTCTTTCTCTCTCACAACGCAGTCGCAGCAGGCTCGCTCTCTAGGGTCTTAGTCTATGTCTATTAGAGTGAGTGGAAATGGCGGGAAATGCTTGGCGGGAATGAAGAATGATGCACATACATCTTTGTATAATGCGGCCGGTTATACCCAAAAGCCCCAACTCAATGCCAACAGTAGTTTTGGGCCTTAAGGACAAAAGCCCATAAGCGCTGCCCGGTGGTTGTAGTCGCAACCAGGACAATTTTTTTTTTTCTTTTTGAATCATAAATACAATATACATTTTTAATATAATAAAAGTATATTATTTGTATATTGAATTTACATTATTTGATAATATACAAAATAATGTATCTTTCGTACTCAAATAATGTACTTATAGTTGTGTGGATCATGTCCCATAGAATAATGATTGCGTAACAAGCACCTTGACCTTTTCTCTTTTTCCTCTTTTGACTAATTAATATATGTCACGTTGTGAAAGTATAATAATTTATATGTATAAATTTCATTTTTTTTTTTGTTTGGTAATAAAAACCCATGATATCCAATGGCACAAGGTTGAGGAGGCATGTGATGTGTCATGAAGGAAAAACACTCAGTATCTCGTTGATTGGATGAAAGAAAAATGAAAGACTTTGTAGGGAAAAAGAAGTTGTTGATAAATTAATATTATTTTATGGAGAATATAATAGAACAGAAATGCATCAAAAAGAAAAATGCCATGTGTATATCCTTGTCATTTGACGGATGCTTTTGTATTGATTATATATTATTAAAAAAAAAAAAAAAAGGAAAATGTTTTAGTCACGTCTTTTATTATTTGATTAACTTTGTAGGAAAAGAAGTTATTGATAGGTTAACAATTAAGATGGTATTATGAAATAGTTATATAATAGAACTAGAAAATACCAACAAATGAAAATGTTTAGTGTATACCCTCATGGCCTCATGAACAATGATTTGTACTGATTGGAGTGCTTATAGTAAAATCCTAGTTTGATTTGTACTGATTTGGTCAGCCAACATCATATAACAAAGCAAAGTGCAAATACAACCTTCATCTCTAATCATCATAGGATGCACCAAAGTGTTGTTATACAGAAATTCTCTATAGATATGAGGATTAACCTGGATAAGGAAGATCATAGTACTAGGACAAATCATCCCTAGACTATAGTGTCATTATTTTAAGGTACTAAACAATTACAGCCAGCATTACATTTATCAAAAGCATCCTCAGATTAGAACAAGCTACCTCATACTTAGTCCTATAGATATCCTTCACTCTTCAGGAACCAAAGAGCCCCTTCAGCAGCATGCTCTGCAGCATCCTTCTTTCTCAGCTGCGGTTCCCCGAAAGCCACCAAGACTCTGGCCTTCTCTTCGATTTCCACAGTCACTTTGAACCTGAACCTGGGAGAAATAAATTGAATTTGAAATTTACCTAACACGTTCAAATTGTAGGTGAAGTTTTTTACGATAATGCATAATGGAAGAAATCATACTTCATTGCAGTGCCACACAAATTGCCAAGAAGGAAACACAATGTTGGCAATGACAAGAAGAAAAAAGAAGCATCCCAACAAACAAATACAATGACAATAAAACTTCCAAAACATGTTTTCCATTTTCCATTTTCATTCCAAAAGTTTTCAAGTTTTCATTTTTTGATTGGAAAACTATAATTTATATCAAAGTTCAACTATTTCCTAGTTTACAAAAGACAAAGTTATTTGAAATTCAATTATTTTCTTCGTATAAATATACCAATGTGCGTGATAAGTGGCAATTGTGCTGCATAGTAATAGTGGTGGAGGTAGGTAAGTTGTGGTTGGTGTAGCTAGATGCATTGAAGGTAGACAATGTAAGAAATGGAAGAAGTGGTGGCGATGGTAGGGTGGGTACATAGGTAGGCGGGTGGTACTAAGAGTAAATAGACAAGTGATGGATAAAACTAAGACGGTAGTGGCTATGGGGAAGTGTAAATAGGGTTAATTGGTAGGTGTGAAGTAAATTCGATTGTAATGGTGATGGTAATCACAAGTGATGTATGTTATTGTATTGGAAATTTGGAAACACGTGTTTTTTGAATTCCTCCATTGAGTTTTAAAAAATCATTTTCTATCTTCTGTTTTCTAATTTGAAAAATAGTTCATTTTCCATTTTCCATTTTTCATAAAACTAGAGAATGCTCCTGGTACTAAATAGGCCCGAACATTTTCCACCCTATTTCTTTCCTCTAATTTTCCTTCTCCCGATTTTCCGCCCATCCAAACACAATCTATTAGCTGTGCTATTAAGAAAAAAATAAACATTACATGATATTCATAGATGTAGTATTGTTGAGCAAGTGATTTACGTACCGTTTTAAGTGGCTTGGACCTGATTCATCACAACATTGAAATACAGGAGGCTTCCAACAGTTCGCAGTGCAGATTTCATGCAAAAATGACTTGGCTGTTGCACTCCGGGAAGCCCCTGAAATAGTTAAGTAAGAGAATGCTGGGCAGTGAAACAAAGGCATAAATATCCATCAAACCAATAGCGAGTTAATTCCAAATATTCCGCCAATTCCACATTTAGACCTATGTTTTCCATTTTTAGTAAAGTCATTTAACTCAGACAGTGTTATCCTCTACGCGCATATAAAAGCTCACCACTGAAAGCCCTACCTTGTTTTGAGAAGGATAACTAGGCAAGAACCAAAAATCTGGTAATAAGGGGGTTGTGGTGCAAGAGTGATGCCTCAAGTTTCATTATTCTTTTGGAGATTTGACATCAAGCGACTGCTCAAGTAGACATGAAGAAACACAAGCAGAGACAGAGACAGCAAACCCAAAGCAGACAACAAATTACATCTATATATATGTGTGTGTATGTGTGTGCGCACATCAATCCACACACACAAACATACTGTCATTAACCCATACATAATTTCAATACAAACCACGGTTGTGCATAACAAATTTCGGAGGTTAAATGCAAGTATCTTTTTTGCTTTGAAATCATTTTTCAGCCTCTACTACTCTGCCAATGTGTCTTTGAATAGCGTGACTTCGTGAATTAGTATATCAGATTAGGGTTTGATGAGTGGATTTATTTAACTTTGTCTTGAATTCGGGTTTATCTTTGGATAGATAGAGTCTAGGGGGGAAAAAGTGAAGCCTAAGCGCATATGGCACACAAAGGAAATCCAATTTCAGTAAGACGTGATCTGAATCATGGGTCTGAGTTATTATATGGCTTGAGGGAGATAAAAATAACATGTGATTAATGGTGGCTAGTTGGTGAGTCTACATGGGGCTGAGTCATTAAATGAGTCAATGATTAAAAATGGAATTAAATCAATCAATACCTGTAACATGAGAATCTGCACTGCCGTCATTACACCCAATGGCCTGCCTAGAATGCCCTTCAGTCTCATCCGAAAACACAAAATTTCTCATAGGTTTAGCTTTTGCATGGAAATTCTTGGAGAGTACTTCAGTAAGTGGTCTTGTGTTTATGTTACAACTACTTTCAGAAATTTGCTGCAATGTCAAATTTCCAAATTCAGCAGTGACAAGGCAAGGTACTTCATTATATCCAACCAATTTGGGTTCCATCTTGACAGCAGTTTTCAGCACTTCCTCCAGTGGTTTTATCTTGGATTTGTAGCCTTTAGCCTGCAGAATGAGAGTCATAGTAGTAAACTAAAAATAAGAAGGCAATACAGGAAACCCCAATAAAGAAATTTCAAGACAGAATTAGCATCCATTAGAAGTTCTTCCCAACCCAATTCCCACATGGGAGAATCGAGAATCAAGATATATTGAATAAACTGTAATCCAACTTTTCAGTGCAGTGTATGCTTTGAATCTAATAAACTTTGAACATGAGATCTTCATATGAATGGCCAAAGCTCGCAAGCAGAGCAAAAAGAAAAGAAAGAGAATGAGTGTTATGCTAGAAGCAGATGAAGAAACTACACTGACCCTCAAGAGTTTAAGTGTGTGTTCTGCTGCCATTTCTTTAGCAGTTTTTATAGGTCTGTTAGTAGCAGAGGCACTAGTAGAAACATCTTTCCCAATCACTTCTGCTTCAATTCCAGATTGCCCATCATTCTTTATTTTATGAAATTTCAAATCCCATCCATAAGATTGGCAGAACTCATGAAGTTCCCTTACAGAATTAAGCTGCAATTTTGAAAAACTACTGGTAGGATCCACCAAAGAGAGCATTATTTCCCAAACATAGTTCAAATCAAACCCTGTATCAAGGAGAATAGCACCCATACAAGACTCCACAAGGTCACCAAGAACCTAAATATATGGTAATCAAAGTAGTGTCAGGAATCATGACTTGGAAAAATGTTACAAAGAAGCACAGAGACAGTAAAGCACACGGTTACCTTTGGACAATATGGCTTTTCAATTTCACCTTTTTCAGAAGCAGATTTTCCCATGAAATTGGTATAACTAGTGATTGACTCACGGAGGTTGGGTGCATCACAAATAATA
Source organism: Ipomoea trifida (assembly GCA_003576665.1). Classification (NCBI taxonomy): domain Eukaryota; kingdom Viridiplantae; phylum Streptophyta; class Magnoliopsida; order Solanales; family Convolvulaceae; genus Ipomoea; species Ipomoea trifida. The sequence continues at coordinate 23,815,449 of CP025650.1, forward strand.
TGTCTGTAGAGGGATCGACATACAGCAATGTCAGCAAAGGTTTTATTGTTAACAGATGCTGATCTCAAATCAGTAAACTGGCCAGGCTTCAGTTTAGGATATACTGAATAGATATAGGATGTGATTAAATAATCTAGGACAGCATCCCCAAGGAACTCCAGTCTCTGTTTAAGCAATTAAAGTATCAGCGGGAAAAATGCTCTTAGAAAATTTTCAAAATCAATTGAGGTAAACAAAGTTTACCTGGTAACAACCTCCACCATGATGGTTATAAGAGGGATGAATAAAAGCCTGTATAAGCAAACCCTTATGGACAAAGTCATGATCCAATAATTTTTCAAGACCTGTAAGATCTATTTTGTCAGCAAGGGCCATAAACCTTGTGCTTGCAGAGCAGACATTAATAACTTGTGAGGCACTAAAATCAACTTGGATGCCAATCCATTTGAGAAATGCAGTGGCTGCTTTGAAGCCACCATCAACTATAAATGCACCAATAAGGGCTTCAACCACATCTGCAATTGTTTTCTTCATCAACCAGCGATGAGATTTGCTGCACCTAACTTCAGAGTTGGCACCATTTGTCATGGTGCTAGAATTAGAAAGCATGTGTATGCTGTCCTCTGTTTGCTTGCTGCATATTACAGGGCAGGGACGACCTAGTGCATAGAACTGGTCAGGTTCAAATGTGTGATCACGAATATATACCTGAAAAATGGAGATTTAGCTTCAGAATTGCTCCTGAAGGAAGCAATGATGGAATCAATTATTGTTGTGGTCCATGTGGAAAAGTGAAATAGATGTACTAACAGATGTATCAAACATAGGAATTTATTGGGATGAAACCCATTGGGTCACCCAAGACAACCCATAAATGCTTACCCATTTTAATACAAAAACTATGCATTGTTGGAAATCTATTAATTTTTTGAATGGACAAGTATAGCTAGCAAATCATGTAATTCTCAATTCCAGACTCTACAAGTTCATCTGTCATTCTTAGGAATTATGTTGACTCCTGTTTGTTAGGAATTTCCCAATTTGGAGAAACTTGATGCAGACTATGTACTGCATATTCACTATAGCAAAAAAAAAAAAAAAAAGTTTTTTAAGCTCACTTACTTTGTGGGCCACCAAGAGGTTGCTAGTGATAATGGGTTGCTCTGGCATCAATTTGCAACAGAAAAACAATGAACAATTTTAAAATGAAAGGAAAGTTAAAAATATTAGTGGAATTTGATCTGATTTGTGCATAAATGCATATGATACATTGGTGCACATAGGGCCCATTAAAGACCCAATCCATTAATTAAATGGGTAATAAATTTATTTAGGATATATTTCATGGGGAAGAGATTCAAATCTATGTCTAATGCCAGGAGAGGGATTTAATTTACCACAAATCTAACCCCAAACTCTTATAAATGGGTAATGGATAGATCTACTCAAAACCAACCAACTCAACCTAGCCTTTACATAATTCATAAAGTGGAGGGACAGTAGATAAATTATAGACTTAGCATAAACGGAGAATCAGCTAGTGGAGTATTGCATAAAGACACATTTGTGGTAGGCATATACAAACAAAGTTATAAACATATAGAGAAAATCTGATTTGTTATTTGCAAAGAATGTTGCACAAAGAATATCATGAAAAAGAAACAAAGAGTGCTGAAATGAGCATCGGTGGCATATGAGAGAAGCGTATAGTAGGATCTATGAAAGCAAACCATTGAAGTATCCACACCAACTAAATTACTTTATATTTATTGATGGGCCAAATACTTGGAAATATTTTTTGTGATGGGCAGCATGTGTGATTAATTTCATTATTTTATATTTATCCTCAACACGAACTAAACTAAAATATTTTTAGGGGTAAATGAGATGAGCTGAACAGGTGTAACAATTGATGCACTAATAGGGAAATACTATAAGAAGGCAGGCTATTTAACTGTCCACTCCAGATAGTCCTTTACCTGTAAACCACTTTTTATTGCCAGCTTATGAAGGTTGGAATTGCATACAATTTTTGAACGCTTTTTAGTCAACTGTCCTTCATCTAGGGCATTGTTCAAGAGAAATATATGCCTCCCAACTGCAAACTTAAGGAATGCATCACCAAGCACTTCAAGCCTTTCAAGGGAAAAGTGTTCAAGGCATTTCTCTGTTGTGAGTGCTTCAAGAACCTGGTCCAAATTCATACCTTGGTTTAGACAATGTTCAAAGATGGACCATATAACACTTGCCTCAGAAGTCACGTGGTGTTTTAGGAAAAAGTGAGCAACCATAAAGAGAGAAGAAGGTCTCACATGGTCCAAAGTGACTTCACCTCCCTCAGGGAAAGCAGCAGCTAGTTGCTTCCTCAATTCAATAGCAATAAGCAAACTTTCAAGGCGATGCATAAAGGATGGTAAAATGGATAATGAACTTCCAATATCTTTTGAGAAACCAATAATCTTTAGTTGACAGAGTTCTGGAGGCAGTTCAACAAAGTACTCCTCTTTTTCACGCATCTCTGCTCGAATTGATAAAATGAGATGTATTCAAGAAGACAACACAACTAAAAAGTAGTAAACGATCATGTACTTTTGTTAATTGCTGCACAAATGTTGTTGCATATTACACATATCTAAATAAGACAATGTTGTGCATCAAAGACAAGAACAAACTCTGATTTAGGGAATTAGGGCTGTTGATTGTTTCCAGGCAACTGTATCGATGATGTGGGTCAAGCAGACATGTAGTCTTATTTATTTAAAGACAATGCAGTACAAAAAAATTAAACTACAAAGACTAGTGACACACTTTGGCTTCTTAATAGCCATCACAGAATGGCTGCACCCACCGTCTACCAATAATGAGAAAATTGTATCCACTCCACATCCCATTGATGTGGTACCACCTTGATCCAACATTCACAGGCACAAGTATCACAGATTTACATAGGTCTAAGGAAAATGAACTTAAAGTAGTGATATCCAGAACTAAATTTCAAATTTAATACAAAATACAAACTAATATATAAAAAGAGGTCATACACTAACTTCTAATAGTATTTCCCCAATAACTGCATTCAGTCATAAATCATAATGTGTGGGTATTCACGGCTAAAATATAAGATGAAACCCTTAGAAAATTTCCCTTTTCTCATTTTTTAAATTTCCTTTTTAGGGTTCTTTAAAAAAAATTCCTTGCTGGGGTAGGTTATGACACTTAGAAATAGATTATACAGTATACACAATATGCAATCTTCACAACTGAGTACTGATGTTCAGCTGCTGGTTAACCAACAAATTCAGTCTCTTTTTTTTGTCAGCAAAATTAGAAAACACATACTTGCTTTACTGAAACAGATGCGCATAAGATGCCTTGTTGGAAAGAGCCATAGTTTTCTAATCTTATATAAATCAACACCTCAAAGGACAATAAAAAATTACCTGTGTTTCCCTTCTTTCTTAGTAAGTTGTCCGGACAGAAAAGTGGTTTTGCTTTTAGAAGCGGCTGTTCAGGGTATAAAAGATGAATGCCATACCTGTTACATAGACATCAATGATTATTATAAAAATTAAAACTGAATTTCACATTTTCACTAAGTGTAAACTGTAATTTTTTATACAATACACACAATATACAGAACTCAGCATCCCATCAGAGCTGCATTCACAAACAACCCTACTTGTAGACAGCACCCTATGGTATAACAAGGTTTGGCTATGGTGAGTGGTAACAGTGCAAAAAACCCTTTAATGTATATTAGAGTTATATCGAAGGGATATCTATGAAAGGATATTTACTAGCACAGTAGAAAGAGAAACAATGCCTTTTACGACCACTGTCATACACCAAGGTTAAAGTTTCTTTTTGGATTTAATATGGATGAATTTGCATGGCATATTGAATATGATGTTCTTTGTACTACGCTTTTCTTGTAACAGTCTTTGAATAAATAGCCACTCCAAAGGATAGTAGTACAACAACCGCAAAATGAATAGAAGATAACAGAGGTAGACCAACCCCAAAATGGATAGAAGTTATTGCAAAGATATGATGGCTCTATGATTCATAGTTGCTTTGGAGCTTATTAGACAAGAATGGAGGCATATAATCCATATGTGTCAACTAGATTGAGATTATGGTTTTGTTGAGCTGGCTATCTATTACTCCCATGGTAAATGTTATAGTATGAAATTTCATATCCAAGAATAATGGAGTGCTGAACCATTATTCTAATTTCTAAATCAAGTTTCATAACATAATGAGATATTGCACCATTGACAACTTACTGGTCAGCATAGTGTGTCACGTGATCTCTGGAATCTTTAAACAAGCTGTACCCATCTTTGTTCACAACAATATCAGCGATGAAGAAAAATGCTTCCTTTTCCTTGCACGGCATATACACCAAGCTGTTCACAACATCACTTCTACTTTTTGGACCGTTAGCAAGTTGAAGCTGGATATGAAATTGAGAAATCCCATCATCCTTAACATCCTCTGGGGTCTTAAAAATTGGTGATGACAAACACCTTCTCACAAGTTTCCAGTCAACAAAAAATTTGTTATCTTTATGCAAATTTACAGGAAGCAACAGAAAAAATGTTGAACTTGAGTCCCTAGGACCCTTTCTTTCCAATGAAACAAATTCTGGAATTAACTCCTTCCGGTCAAGAATAGCCTTTAGGAACATCTGCTGGAACTGTTCTGCTAGTTTTATCTGGTTCAACATAAATCATTTTGTACAAGTTAGGCAGGATGTTGAATTTGCATCCCAAAAAGAGGATATAAAGCTACCAAACCTCATTGGCGTCAAACTTCACAACTCCATGTGGAAAAAGAACTGTCATTATAGATCTACCTCTAGCCAAGTGAATATCAAGTCTCATGCTCTCAGCATCTCTTGGAAGAGCTGCTTTGACAAACAAGCCAAACTTCTTATAATCCCTATCAACAGGATTAGGAGAAAACTTGATATAGTAGGAGTGAAGACAAACAGGACTTTCTGTTTCACTCCATGGTTCTTTAAAGGCATCTGGAACAAGCATCTCATGGAGTTCTTTTCGTGAACCCTCATCTGCACACATTATACAACCAATAATCAGAACATGTACCACCCCAAGAAGGGAATCAAGTAGTAGAAATATCCTAATTCTCTTACCATCAGAATCTTCTGAATCAGAAAAATCTTGCATTGAGTCATCTCTATCATCTGGATCTATTAAAAGATAGTCAGAAAGAGCTCCAAGTTCATGCAAGGTCTTGCATGCTTTCAAGCAGGCATCCTTTCTAGCTGCTTCTATTGACGAGTGCGGTGAACTTTCAATTTGATGAATTGAGGCATTAGCAGGTAAAATTATCCGACAAATAGTTCCTTCAGTGTCATCAATATAATAGAACTGTGGCTTGGGGATAAAAAACCTGAAAAAGAAAAAACAAATGATAATGAATATAGTGAAAATCAGTGATTTTGGAAATCAAAAGGCAGTGTCTAGCAATTTTGACAAGATAAGACTTATTTAGAAAGAAAACAAAATTTTTCAAGATCATACTCATCATGTGGAAGCTTTGAACAATATCTGTGAAGTAATGAAATACTTGATGCAGAGCTGATAGTTGCTCCAGTTGCATCCACTTTGTATGTTTTTTCATTGAAATCGCTGAATGCCCCTGAAGATTTTCTGGTCAGAATTTCTTCATTCATCTGTGCTTCATCTCTTTTAAAATGATTGATTAACTGGAGCTCCCTCAGGTTGTCACTGTCAAAATTGTGAAAATCAGAGGTTCAGAATTTGTCTACAGAACACTATACTTAATGGGACATAAACCATAAGCTTGGCAAACACCTGTTGACCATAAAAGCATATTCTGAAATCGGCATGCGGGCACGACCTCTTGACTGTATAAAACTGGCAACAGTTTCTGGAAGATCAAAACGTATTACCAAGCAGCATGTCTGAATATCTAAACCTTCCTCTCCAACCTTGGTTGCAACTAACAAATTGAGCTGGAGATATCAAAAGGGTATGGAATCAAATCAGCACATAATGGAGAGAGAGAGAGAGGGAACAAAAAGATGGAGATAAGGTTAGCATTGTTGAATCACCTATTTTTATCACTTGCATTCAATAGCTACTTTCAAGAACAAGCTAATATCATAACTTAACAGTTCCTTGTTGATTAATCTATATGTATGGAGTGAGGAAGCAAATAGGATGGGGTGAATGAAGAGAGAGAAAGAAAAATAGATTTAGTTTGAGAAGAAAGCAAGTAAAAAAGAAACAAAAAACAAATGTCTCATTCATTTTATCATTTACAAATAGAGCAAAGTCCACTTTTAGTCTTTAACTATTGTCACATTGCCACATTTAGTCCTATTCTTTTAAGGTAAAATTAAAATAGTAGGAGTGTAGGACTAAATATGACAATGTTACAATAGTTGAGGACTAAAATAAAAATTTGCTCTTTACAAATAGGTCATTTTGTCTACTTAATTTTTGTGCGCTTGGCATTCCCAAAAGAACTATTAAAGCAAGATTTAAAAAAAAAAAAAAAAAAACAAAACAAAAAAAAACAAACAAACAAACAAACAAACAAACAAACAAACAAACAAACAAACAAGCAAACAAGCAAACAAACAAACTTGGGATTGGTGTAGACACATAGAGCCAAGTAGAGTTGTAGTTATGAGGCAATACCTCACCAGAGCGGAATTTGTCAAGAATGGTATTTGTATTCTTGCGTGACATACTCTTCAATCCTGAGTGGACCCCAGCAAGGAAACCACACTTCCATGAAGTTAAAAGCTTCAGATTCTGAAGTATACATGACAAAGATCTTGCAGTCACAATCCTATTGACAAAAATTATGCATTTCATGTCTGGTTGTACCCTAAAAAAGATAAAGGCAGGTACTTAGAAGAGCAGATGTAAATAATATATTTCATAAAGATAACTACTAAAAAATTAGAAAAATTGGACTAACAAGAGAAGAATGTGAATAGCTCTGAAGAAGTGTTGCTCCTAAATCATAGTAGGGTAAAAACTATAAAAGCTTGGGTTAGGGCACAAGGGCCAAGGCTCTCATGTCATACGGGTGCAGGGAAGAAATAGCATGCAACCTTACTTTTCTTTTCAAAAAGGTTGCTTTCAAGGCTTGAACCCACATCTTAGAGTAAAGCTGTTCAGCCAGTAAATGGAACTGCTTTTCTTGATTGGGAACCACTCTATCTTAGAGGTGAACAAGAGAAATTGTATTCTTTTAATTCATACAGCAGTGTTATTCAAAGTGGCAGCATGCATCTCTTCTAGTAATTAAAGTATTAAACAAAAATAGAATGGCAGATTCATAATTGGAACCAAACTTCAACAGACACAAGGTCCAAGACTTTCAACTGAAAACCCTCAACTTCTGATAAAAACACTTCTCAAATTTTCATCCTTTTAACACTAACAACAATACCATCAATTGGATCCCAATTACCTGCTTCCTACTAAAGTTTGACACTAAAGAAACCACACCACCAAACTAGCCCCTAACAATAGAAGTTTGTCTCCACCCACTGACTTTTGACTATGTAAATAATTCCCAATCCATGAAAAGTCAACGCACCTAAAGTTAGAAAGGATTTGAATCAGTAACAACAGCTTTTTGGAGAAAAATGGTTCTTCAAGAAGCTCCAAATCATTTGTAACCCCATCTGCAAGAAAGATAAATATAATTTGCAATGAACAGGCAGAAAGCTCATATGATGTAATAAGGTGCGCCTCCCCTATCAAGAGGTGGCACTGTGGCAGTGTTCATAAAAAATGTTTACAGCATGCAAGATATTTCATTCAATATGAAATACAATGAGACAAAAAAGAAACTGAGAACTGTAAGACTCACAACAGCATACACATTTGGTCACTATAGCATTTAAGTATTTAACACATACCCCTGTTACAACCAGAAGCAAATATTGCAGCAGCTGGAATTAAATAATTATCACATAGAGAGTTGACACTGCCATTCCGTTCTGGCTCAAACAGTTCATAGCTCTCATAATTGTCGCCCTTTAAAAGGATACGGCTAGCCTTTAAAGAAAGCAGAAAAGAATGTCAGGTGTTAAAGCATCTATTCATCAATAGACTGGTAATGAAAATTATGAAAATAATCTAGTAAAGAAAAAAGTAGGGTTATTATTAGCTCATTACTAATGTCAGATTTAGAGAATCAAATAGCATTTTCTCACATACCCACGTGTGATAAGTGTGGCTACAACTCCCACAAAGAAATATTTCATTAGTTCCATTTTTCCGTCATAATTTCTACCCTAAAAGAAGGGAGGGAAGGGGGGGAGGAGGAAAAGAGAACAAAAACTGTGGCTGGATTAGAGGCAATGAAATCAGTTCAATCATATTGAGAAAATCTTATAGCAGATTATTTAAAACAGCATCCCTGAAGAGAAAATGCTGGCATACACTGACAATGGAATTAAGGTCCATTAAACTTTCAATTTTGCAAAAAGTAAATGGTATAGTTGATATAGAATGTAGTGTCTAGGACTCCAAGCTTCGGACTCTACTCGCTCAAGTCAGGACGGTTCAACCGAATCAAGTCAATCAACTGGTGGATTTATTCACAGACGGGTTCCATGAAATTATTAGAATTGATGTGGAGCAAACGCGACCCCGTACCTTGAGTGAGGCAATTAACACTGCCCAGGGTTTTTCACGGAAATGTCACTTATTGGGCTTGTTGTCCTCTCCACCCAAGCAACCCAATACCACCAATCCACATGCTCTTACTCTAGCTCGTGTTTCACTCCCAATTCAACCTCCTCCAACAGATCCTAGGCCCAAATTTCAATTCCTAACCCACAAGCAAAAAGCTTAACGAATCGTGAAAGGCTTATATTAATCTTGTGTATTTATATTAATTCCTTGTGGCTTTGCTAAATACAGAAACCAGTTAAAATATACCTAAATTGCCTCCCACAGCGGAAGATGTTCTGATAATCATCATCACCAATTAAAATACTACTATACTGATTACGCTAATATAGCACTATCATCTAGCCCTAATATAAGTCATAGCATCTAATGGAACGATAATTAAGATACTCCCAAGAAAGTTCAAGCATCATTTATCAGTGTGGGAGTAGGAATTTCATACTAAGACAATCTAGGTCTTTGAGGCTATGATCACAACCAATTTACTCAAGTCCTATGAGGAAAGGATAGCAAATTGCCAAATACTCCTTTCCTTCTTCAACCCATTCCCAACCACCAAATTGAAATAACAGGACGCGTGCATGAAATAAAGGATTTGAACCACAATGGAAGTACTTGCATTGTAAAAGGTTACAAAAGAAAAAGAAAGTGGGATAATACACCAATAAGAGAAGCATGACAAACCTGTAATGCCCCCCAAAGGCCTAGGTTTTCAAGACAGAAGATCAGATGAGAATGACACCTTTGAAGTGACTTTTTTGTGTTCCTAAGAATAGTCTGATCACCACTTTGCTTGTGCAACTCTGTCACAAACTGTTGTAGCATATGAGCAACCAATGCAAGTTTATACACATTATACTAATTAAAAACATGTCACAGAATACCTGGTGCTTTAGCCTCTCAAGTTTATTAGAAAAAATCATAACAGGACCATCTGTGGTTGATCTGTAATAGTAAACATTGACCTTTGGAGATGCCACAAATTGGTCTAGTTCATCTTTATCTTCAACTGAATAAACCTATATAGGAGACAAATCCAGACCATTAACAAAGTTATGCTTAATGCTTTATTTTATTTGGATTTGTGTTGCCACATAGCCGCATTGCTGAACCTAAATGCATGAAATTGATTCCTTAACTAGGAAACAATGATATTCCTCGAAGCAATACCATCAATAACTAAAATAAACCAACAAAACATTCATTGCAGCCTGTAAGCCCACCTTAGCACGTAGTACATTCTCAAGACCTTGAATTGAAGCACCTGAAAAGAGTACAAGACATTTAGTTACAAATGGTAAAAGGATCACAAGGATAAGCAGCGATAGCTTCTCAATGCCAAGAAACAGCCCACCTATGTGCAAAAGGCATACTTTAGGAAACATGAGAAACGTGTAACAAACAGAGCAAGAAATAAGGGAGAATATGCAAGCATGCATACTGTTCAAATATAGAATCTGTAGTCCAAGGTTTAGCCCATTACATACCTATATAAGCATGTTAATCAGTGTTAGAAGGCATCCACCGCATTACATTACAATATAATCAATATATTCTTCCTTTTTTTCTAGTTTATACATATATATTAGCTTCCACCTCACTAATGGGTGGTGGTTATGCCACCTGCCAGCCTTCAATCCCTTGGTTTCAACATGGTATCAAAGCCCTAAACCCTACTATATAACAAAAGTTTTCAAATTTGAAGTGAATTTGTGTTCAAATGCACTATTTTTCCAAAATGGAAAATAGAAAACACCTTTTATCTAATTTTCCACTTTATACTTCATTTGGAGAACAGTTAATACATTTATAATATACTTTGTTTTTCCATTTACAATGCCTATTTTGTAGCATCTTACATCATACATGAAAATCAAATTCACTAAATTGTAAATATCTCATGAAAGTTATTATTAAATGCTTTTTAATATGGACACAAAAAATATATTAAATAAAATATTCAATGTTTCATTTAAATGATCGTTTTGGAAAAAAGTGTTAATGAATGCGTTTTCTTCTTTTTTTTAATTGGAAAGTAAGGTTAAAAATAAATGTTGATGAACATTTTCATTTTTTAATAAAAAATTCTGTTGGAATATGATAAGTGGGAAAATTGTAGAAAATGGAAAATAGAGAATAGAACTAAACTCACCCAGTTTTACATTTTCCATTTTCTATTTTTCCAGTAAATTCTCCCGTTACTAAACACACCCTTAATAGTCTAATGGGATCTAGATCTTAGAACATGCTGATAAGTATAAAACTAATGCATATTTCCAATAAATAAGTGTTAGAGGATTTAGGTGGCGGGTGAGAGAATCACTCTCAACCCTTAGAGATAGATGTTTGAATTATGTGGCTCAATTCATTCCTTAGCTTGTATAAATAGTTCTTTCTCCGTGTACATTGAACACACAGTAAATACAAGAACATATATATATAGTCTTCGAACCTATTCACTGTTTTACAATAAGATATATCATTGAATAACTGTAACAGGAATGTCACATCACCTTTCCCTAATTTGGGAGATGCAGTCATGCCAAATATTCGGGGCAGTTTTTCTGAATCAGAATTGTAAAAAATCTGTCCAAGATTATATTAAAAAATAAAAATAAAAATAAAAGGATCAATGAAGTACTCAATAGCAATCTTCTAAATATTATCAGAATGTAATACCTTCATAATCTCAGCATACGGGTGATTGCTTTCAGTTTGTGCATAGTGACACTCATCAAATATAAGAAGTGCAATTTTTTCCATCCTGATAAAGCAGTGGGAAAGGTTTTGTAGCAGTATTTGAGGGGTCATAACAAGAACCTGCACAAAGAACGTGAAAAGGGGTGGATTAATATTTATAGACACTTAAATAGGAGAAGATTTTGTTTTATTTCAAGAACCAAAAATCTTCATCCCATTTGACAGGCCTAGGATCTGGAAGCACCCTTTATAATAGAAGGCTATGGCTCACAATAGAAAAATGGATTGTCTGTGCTGCAGAGTTGACACAGCTTACCAACAAAGGTTGTTGGTTTATATCTCAAACAAATGTTATTCAAAAGATAATAAAATCTGTAAAGATAGAGTTAGACTAACCTCATAATGTTCTAATTCCTTCTCCCAGTCATGATGGTTTTTTAAATGCTTTAAGTTCCCACAATATGTTGCAACTTTAAAATCAACTGATTCTTCAATGACTTTGGCTTGCTTTCAAATTAAAGGGCAAAGCAAAGAACTTAGAGATTATGATAATAATATTAGAAAACTACAAATCAAAGAACCTTCTGCATGAGCATCTACTCCAAAACTAATCCTTTATAAGCTTCTACTATAAAATAAAGGATCAAATTTAGTAGAAAATAATAATGAAATAAAAATAGCATGTGCCATGTTATGAGAAAATGTGACTGGCAACTTATCAAGGATGGCTCACAAATACGCATCAGGTCCCTAGGGCATAACTTATATGTTGGAACCCTCTAGTTTCCCCCCACTCACTTGACAGACTGACACAGTTATGTAAGACCCTAAACCTAATTAATATATTTTAATCTGAATTGAAACTAGCCTAGAACAATCCATTAAACATGCCAAAGCAACAAGCTAAATATTAATTGCTTTCAGACAATTTTCCATGTAAACTATGATCTTAGTTTGTTTTGTGCCAGACTGCCAGCTCAGCAAAGTATGCTACTATGCTCCTACTTGAAGACTGAAGGTCAATCCCTGTCTAAGAATTTCAGGGTCCATCAGAGAAACTAATAGTTAAGGTATCTGGAAACATTGAGATTATAAATGCATAAATAGGGATTTTAAGTATTCAAAGGACATAAGCTAAGAAAAATAGAAGACAAGAAGGAAACCTGCTCAACCAAAGCCACTGTTGGAGCAAGGAAGACACATACATTCTTCTTGGGTTTCCTTATCAAGTGGCCCATCTCATGCATAAGCAAAACAGCAATATGCGTTTTCCCACAACCTGTTCCTAAATATACAATAACGTTCTCTTCCAAAGCTTTCTCACAAAGATTGATCTGATACCTGTTAAGATTCAATACATCATATTACCTTGTGTATAGTTTATGGAGAAGACGATAAGCATGAATAAAATAATTGCATTAAATATTTAATTACTTGAGGTCTTATCCAAAAGGTTGTCACTTATAAACTAAAATTATGCCACTAGTTCACAATTCAGTTTGACAAAAAGATGACATATTACAAGAATTAATGTAAGAAGGTCAACTGTTGAAAGGATTTCCCCCAGGCCCCAGCTCCAAGCAGAAGATATGATAGATCGTTTTCTGGCTAAATATCTTACAGTGAAATCAAGGACATTAAAGGACAAGGAGGGTCAGCCAACACCACTGGAAATTTGTAAATGTTCTATATATGCTCTTAAATTATAAGTCATTATAATATACAAAATAGATAAATTGACCCCATTAATCCATTTCCAAATAATTTAGTCAACTATTAATCCATTTTCAAAATATAGATAAATTGAATTTAATTTTCTTCTTCAGTTAGATGTTATATCATAAGATTATGGTAAGAAAATTAGTGGTGGGCATTGAAACACACGACAGCAATAAATGATGCTGTAGACATTTTGGTGTTTTTGTTTGAAAGGGATCTGAGAAAAGTATCTCTCATCAGAAAATTAAGAAGCTAATCACTAATGTATATACATACAAGGAACCAAGATCTATTGACTCAAGTTTTTGACCCATGTTAAGCTTTCTAAATGTACATATGCTTTAAAAGGTTTGTACGCCTGAGTTGGCAAGCTAATGCACTCTCCTAACAAGTAGTGAACCAGTTGAGATTGGGATTGTTTAGAAGGGGGAATGGTGGCAGATTAAGTGGCTTCTTTGTTTAAAATGATTTTGGTGCACAAATTTATTCAGAAACTTACAATAACCAAAAATGGAAAAAGGAAATATGTTTCTATAACCATTGTTAAGGAATTCTCAAAAAAAAAAAAAAAAAAAAAAAAAACCATTGTTAAGGAAGGGAGATTGATTTTCAAAAAAAAAAAAAAAGGAAGGGAGATTTAGGCAATATTACCTCCTTTTAGCCAGAAATAGGTTGTGCGTTCATAAATTGGCTTGTTGAGTGAAAATTTGGAAAAAATTTCCTCATGTTGAAAAATTCAGTAGCAAAACACAGGCATAGAAGTATAGTAGTATGTATGTAATGTACTTGTTCCCACACTCAGGCAGACCAGGTTGGAGCACTTCCCTAACAACTTCCCCAATGGAACCACAAATCCATATTTCTCAACAGTTCAAAAATGACTAGAAATGAAGTTCACAATTGCAAAGAACTTTCGCAACATTGAGCGCGGGAATGCAGCCTTAGATACATTCAGATATAGAGATATATGTATCCGCAGAAAGTTCATCAATCATATAAGAATCAAAATTCAAGTTCTCTTGATAACCTGATCGACCGATCGCGGAACGTCCGAACCAGTTGGTAAAGCTCAACGCATACATAAAATTTTAACAACAAAGCAAACACATTACAGCAAAATGAAAGTACATAGCTAAAATAAAAATTCCATACTTCCTGGCAATTCTCCTCGGGTCCTTCACAGGTTTGGACTCCTCTACGGGGGCCTCTTCGTCGTCCCCCAGAGAGAGCCCCGAAAGTTCGTCAATGATCAGTGGAGTTAGACGGGATGTGGAACCTTTAGGTGGTTCTGATGCAGTGCCATTGCTCAGGTCGCCGACGTCCATGGTGGCGGGGACGGCGGTGATCGGCTGCTGTCGTCAATGAGAATTTTGACCTTAGATTGACTCAGACTGGAATCTTCTCGTGTCCTTGATGCCTTCTCTACCTAAGATTTCGTAATTTTGTAAGGGTATTGATAGATTCATTCAACATTTCAACCTATCATGCAAACCAGAGAACTACGGAGTAGGACTTTGTCATTAGTTAAACGCTTGCTCATTTTATTCACATTAATGCATAATTACTTTTAAAAAGTGATTTTACTTTTTTCTTTTTTATCTTTTTACTAAAGATGGTCCTGATACGGAAAATATATGAGTCATATTCTGATCCTCGCCCTGGATTTAGGGGATATATTCTTTGTAATATTTGATTGATATATTAATATGATACGAAAAATATATGAGTCATATTCTGATCCTCGCCCTGGATTTAGGGGATATATTATTTGCAATATTTGATTGATATATTAATATGATACGGACAATATATGAGTCATATTATGGTCCTCGCCCTGGATTTAGGGGATATATTCTTTGTAATATTTGATTGATATGTTAATATGCCTAGAATGTGTATGGCCCATGGATCAAATGCCCAATAGCAAAGGTCACCCAAGCGGAATGCCACGGAGCAAGGTGGATGCAATCGTTATATCGTGGACCCACTGTGGACTCTGGTCCAAAACAACGTTGTTTCGATGTTAGTGGACACGGACGCAAATGACTCCAGATAATTCATTATCTATAATACACATAATCATTGTCTATAATACACATAACGCTTGTCTAGAATACACATAACGTTTGTCTATAATACACATAATATATTGACACAGAATAAACAGAACTTATCCTCCTAACATTCGAATGCACAAACGCATCACAACATGTGTTAATAACATGAATACACATAATATTGACACAAAATACACATAACTCATCCTCCTAAACATCCGAGTGCACAAACACATCACAACATGTGTTACTAACATGAATACACGGAACGGTTGCTTAGAATACACAGAATGATTGCCTAGAATACACAGAACGATTACCTAGAATACATAAAACTCATCTCCTAACATTTTGGTAAGGGGTGCACAATGCATTATGCACTCTGGTCCACGATATAAATTGTCAGGTGGACGCAAGTCCATGTTCACAATTTTAAAAATTTATGTTCACAATTTTAGAACTCTATATTCACAATTACATAACTCTATATTCACAATTTCATAACTCTATATTTAACAGTATAATACAATTTTGGATCTATATAACAAAATTGTAAATATAGAGTTAAAAAATTATGAATATTAAGTAATGTAATTTTGTATACTGAGATCTAAAATTGTGAATATAGGTTCTAAAATTGTGAACAGAAACTCGGGTTCTCCTTGTAATGTGGACCCAGGTCCATAGCATAATTTGCCGGGGGAATAAAAGAATGTCAAGGCTTGAGCAATGGGCAAAGGACCCCTAGGCCAGCAGCCACTTACAACTCCTAAGTCCGTCTTCGAGCCTGGACTAGCGCGGACTTGACTTGGTTAAGATCTTTGACTTATTTATTTATATATATATATATATATATATATGACTAGTTTTTCTCATGCGCGAGATATTTGTTCATATAAGTAATTAGATTTCTAAGATTTCTAAAAATTGAACTTTGAATAGTGAAATTTGGTAAAGGTAAATTTGATTCTATGATTTCTATTATTATATGATCTATTTATGATATTTTTTTCTATTGTCAATAGAAATCAATCTCAGTTCATCTAATTCAATAGAATTCTAATGAAATATCGAATCTACTGTTGTTCCTCAGTAGCTCAGTGGTAGAGCGGTCGGCTGTTAACCGATTGGTCGTAGGTTCGAATCCTACTTGCACAAAAAAAAAGTGCCCAATATTAGTATTTTATATTAAAATTTTAAATTTTAATATAGTAAATAATAATAATAATAATGTAAAATATTTTTATAAATTTGATATTTATATTTTTAAAAATAACTAACATATAACTCTAATATTTAATGTGTATATTTTATTATTATTATTGAAGAAGATACGAAAATATATGGTGGATGCATGTGCATAGTAACAATAGTGGAAAAGTTAACGGAAGTTATAACGGTAGGGGTATATTTGTCCAAAATATTATGTAGT
Source organism: Ipomoea trifida (assembly GCA_003576665.1). Classification (NCBI taxonomy): domain Eukaryota; kingdom Viridiplantae; phylum Streptophyta; class Magnoliopsida; order Solanales; family Convolvulaceae; genus Ipomoea; species Ipomoea trifida. Next base: position 23,832,068 of record CP025650.1, read on the forward strand.
ACAACTTTTATAGCATAATATACAAAAAAAACTTAACAGAAAAACGAACATAAATGATGGGTATAAACTTCGTTCATATTTATTATGTTTTTAGATTAACCTTGTGTGATTAAGACAATCATGTTATTACACTATATAAATCTTACACGATATCATGCATATTCAATCCGTTACACAATATTGTAATACTCAAGCATTAATCCAAATAATTTTATATAATCTATTTGTCGTTGTTATTTCATCCATGTTTCTTATTCAAACTTAATTGATTATGATTACCTAGATCAATTCATTCCATCAATATTATATATGAAATTATATACAATCTTATATAACAAAATAACAAATTGTTCGGAGTAGTCATTTATTGTATCTGTATGTATTGTATTGTACGTTGTATGCTAAAATTAATGAAATAAGAAATAAGGATTGCGGGCTAAAACTCATCATAAAATTTTAATGGGTAAACTAATGAAGACATTTTAGTATCCGGTTTCTTCTCTTTCTTTCTTATATGTTGGGTTTTCATCTTCTATCTTTTTTGCTCTGAATAACATTCAGTTATTAATCTATCTGCGACTATGCGGGACATCTGCAAGCTCTTATGTGTTGTATTACTGATGTGGATGTGCTTTATGCTTCTATGTCATGGCATAGATGCAATAAGCTCTGAAAGGAGATTATTAGTCGGAAGTATTTGTGGGCACGGGTCGGGTTCGGGTTTGACCCGTGCCAATATAGGCCACTCGAAAATTTTCGGGTGCTCACTTTCCAAGCCCGAAAACCGAACCAAAAACTTTCGGGTTCGGGTTTGAAAGAGATTCTAGCTGGGTTTCTTAATAAAACTTTAAGTGGTTTGTAGGCAGTTGGTATTACAATTTGAAATTGCGAACAATTAGGTGGGTTGCCAACAAGGATTCTCCAATTTATGATGTTTCCAGAGTTGTTAAAGAATATGGGAATCTCAACCAAGATCCAAGAAACAAAGAACCCTACATCATCTATAATAGATCAGTAACATACTGGTTAAGTGGAGTAAGATACTAATTAACAAATTTATGTAAATTGTTTATTCCCTTGTTGTATCCTTATTGCTATCCAATTTTACTCCAAACGCCTCAAGTCCTCAGCCTCCTCCATACCATAATAACCCAAAAAATCAAGTCCAAACATATTATCAAGTATGTCTTCATACCATAATCCAAGGCTATTGAAGAATTCTTATGGGGGTTTACAATTCTATAGCTAGGATAGCAAAAAAGCCTATTGGTATTTGCAATGGTCAAAGCCACACGATCGTTACAACGCGTATAGCATATGTGAGAAGTTTGTAAGCTGTAGCAGCAACAACAACAACAACAATGGTTTGCTCTATGAGTGTTTGCCAGGGTTTAAACCTATAATCTCGAGAGCTAAAATATTTTTCGGTGATTGTTCTAGGAAGTCAACTATTTGCAGTTTTAGAGCAAGAAATGGTAGAAAATGAAGACCAATGGAGAAGAAAGAAAAGAGAATAAGCAAATGAGTAAAATGCCCTCATTATTTTACCTATTAAATTTTGTTTCCGGTGAGTTTTAGTCGACAATTTGACCGGAGTGATTAAAATTAAGAAAAATATACTCATAGTTAAGATACTAAATTGATAGTTTTTTTGAAACTCATAGACTGTAATTAACAAGACGCCAATAATTATAGGCAAAAACTTGTGTGAGACCGTCTCACCATGTGACGGGTCGGGTCAAGATACAAATGTAACACTTATATGCACAAATGTCATACTTATATGCTCAAATGCAATACTAATCAGAAATAAAATTTTGTGTTACTTATAAGGGAAAATGTAATCTTTTAAAGGAAAATACAATACTTTTACATTTCGATTTAAAAGTATTACATTTTTCCTCAAAAGTATTATATTTGCCCTTATAAGTAAGGGGCACTTGTCAACCTTACTTATTATGAAAAATGTATTACTTTTTCTCTTATAAGTAACAAAAATTGTATTCTTGATTAGTGTTATATTTGAGCATATAAGTATGACATTTGTATGATGTTTTGACCCGACCCGTCTCACGAATAAAGATTCGTGAGACGGTCTCACACAAGTGTGACCCATAATTATATGATCAAAAGTGAAATTTTATCTATTTCATTATTACTATTTAGTTGTAAAACCAACTATTTATTTCACTTGTTGTCTTTACATACCTTTATGGCAACAAGATTTATAAGCAAAGTGTAATGCTTTTAATAAAAATGTAATAGTTTTACATCAAAATGTAAAAATATTACATTTTTCTTCAAAGTTATTATACTTTCTAGAGCAATAAATACTTTATTTATGATTAGTATTACATTTTCAGTATAAGTTATATTGATTTGCCCCGACCTGAATTGTTTTACGGACAAGTATTCTAGAGACGGTCTCATACAAATGTGAAAGAAATTAATTATCAAATTTATGTTAACTTAATAGAACGTAATCCAGCATTAACGTGGCATGAGTTGAGAAGTTGTGCCAACATTGATCGAACAACAATCTTCCTCGCAATGGCTGAAATTAGCCTGTTGGCTGTGATCAAATTTTCTGGAAAATGCAGGCATTTTAGGAGCGGGCAAGGCTGTTTCGTTCTTCAGCATCGACTCAACTTCCAACATGGATGGCCTGTCTTCCCATTTCTCCTGGACGCATAGCAGACCCACTTGCAGGCATCTTATCAGTTTGCACGATGACAAATAGTCGTCCAACGAGGGATCCATAAACTCCATGCCGCTGTTAGTTTTCCACTTCTCATACGCCTGAAATTAAAGGTTCGTATGTATATGCAATGTATTCTCAAAAGTTAGTTTCAATTCTGAGATTCCTGTTCAAATCAAAACTTGTGGACTAGACTTTCAAATCACTATAACTTACATATTCTAGAAGATTTAGATTCTTATCAGTGCCGTATAGATATGCATTCTTCTTGCCACTTATGATTTGAAGTAGCAGAACTCCAAAGCTATAAACATCATATTTTCTAGAGTATACACCTCCTTTAACATACTCTGGTGGGACACAACCACTAAAGTGCAAAACAGAAACACAGCGAGTGAGAAGGGAATTTGTAATTTTCTCCGCTTTTATGTGGGATTGAAAGAGTTCGTTTACTTACTATGTCCCAACAATTCGTCCAGTGTTTGCTTGATTGTCTTCCTTCTGGAAAATCTTAGCTATACCGAAGTCAGATATTTTTGGTTTCATCTCATTATCCAGTAAGATATTGCTAGCTTTCAAGTCCCTGTGAATCACTGTAAACGCTGAGTATTCTTGGAGATATAGAAGCCCTTGAGTAATCCCTTCAATAACTTGCACCCTTTTCTCCCAGTCTAACTGCAGCTGTCTAGCTGGTTCTGCATTAAATAATCAAACATGTCAGTTTAATTTGTTCTGAAATGATTGGCATTGAAACCGCCCTCTTGCTAGTGTGGTAATTCTCTTATTGCTAAATTAGTCAGAGATTATAGACCATAGAGGTAGAAATCCAAGCTCTTATTGGGCATGTAGTCATATATGAGCATCTTCTCTTCTCTCTCAGTGCAGAATCCCTGAATTCTTAACAGATTGACATGCTGTAATTTCACTGTAAGTGTAACCTCGTTTTGGAACTCCTCCACCCCTTGTTTAGAGCTTTGAGAAAGCCTTTTTACTGCAATTTCCTGTCCATTAGGTAATTTACCCTGGACAAATAATATGCATGATTAGTAGGTTGGACTCAACATAAACTATTGGTGTGCACATGATGAGCAGTTGCTGCTGCTGATTAGGTCTATTCAATTTAGAATTTATACATTTTAGATTTGAATGCTGAGCTAGCAGTAAGGTAAGCAACTTCATATTTTCTTTAAAAATTAATTACCTTATAAACAGGCCCATATCCACCCTCACCAAGCTTGTTTTGAAATGAGAAATTGTCTGTGGCTGCTTGCATTTGAGCAAAAGTGAAAACTTCCAGGTTAGGATCCACCGACCTCTGATTTAATTTTCTGCTCCCTGTAATTGATCAAAATTCACAAATTATTGATCTTAATTTTGAAGTTGTTGAAACTAGATACTGCCAAAGTTGTTGAGCAGATGCCTTTTGATCTTATGGTTTTCATTGCCACACAATATATTGCTATGCATAGCAGGAAAGCAGCCAGTGTGCCTGCTGGCAATACAATTGCCAATTTACTCTTCTTTCTGTCATGCTGATCTTCTTCTATGCCCTGAGCTGCAAAAATAATCACCATTGTAAGAGCATATTTATAGATAAGTCCATGGGTTTAGTATAATACAAAACATTCAAAGTTGTGCAATCCATAATATCAAAAACATAATGAATGGCTAACCTGCTCTGGAGAGCGACCAATTGTTATCATCGTTGGGAACTTGAAATACAGTGTAACCAAGAAGCCCCTTCTCCTTTGCATAGGAAACTTTAGTTTTGATAGCCTCGACATCATCGTAACCAATCCAAAACGATTCAACAGTAAAGTAGTTCATCACATAAGTAGGGTTGTATGCTGATGTGGCTTTGTAATTGTAGCTATTATTGTAGAACTTTATAAGCCTATAGTTCATACACCCATCTGCTGTTATAGCCAAACCTGTTGCAGGTGATCCTACAGTTTTGTCTTCGGGGTTCACCAGTGTCCATGCATAACCATGGAATGGCAGACCAATGGTTAGTTTGTTAGCAGGAAATCTTTTCTTGATCCATTCTTTTATACCATAATCAGTGTTTAAGTTGCTGAATGGATCATACAAAGCAGCATGTGCTCCTGTAAAGTTAACTTTTGTAGGCAAATAATAGTCATATGACATGAGATGAATCCAATCAAAGTTTCTAACAATGGAATCTACAGGATAAGCCATGGCATCTAGTACTGGAGAGTAGTATGCTCCCATTGTCAAGATCAGGCGCGGCGTGCCAGAACTCTCTGACTCAGAGTTTATGGCTGCTCTCCACTCATCCATGAAAGTTGCCATATTTTTCATGTTTGAATCAGTGTCAGGAATCACACCAAAAAGATCCAGGCCATGAAATCCATATTCCCTGGCTGCTTTTATTGAGGTTTTGATAAAAGATCTCCTGTTGGACGACTGATTTACCATTGAGAAGAAGTTTGGTGATTCCTCCCTCCCTGCCCAGATTGACAGTATTGTTTTGACTGATGGATTCTTTTGGGTGACAATTTGTGTGAAGGTTGAGACATAGGGTTCATGAGAGTGGGCTATACGGAGCTCATAGCTAGAAGAATTGATGTATGCAAAGGCAAACACAAGGTGTGTGTATAAAGCAGAATTGATTTGTGGAACCGGAAAGTCGCTGCCAGCATACCAGAACCCAGACTGGACCCAAGTAGCTTTTGCTGTACAAGTATTGAAAGAGAAATTAAACAGGAAGCAGATGATGAGGAAGAAGCTGAGTTTGGGAGACATTGAAGCCAATATTTGTTTTTGTCTGACAATCGAAGTAGTATTCTGCTGCTGCAACATTATATTTGTCCGTGACTTTATGTAAGTTCCCTTTTGAGCCTCTCAAAATCTTCCACCAGATAGTCTTGTTTGATCAGAAAAAATCATGATGACTTTTAATTTGTTACTGTTTCGTCAATGCAATGCTACATATGTTTTGCAAATAAGAAGTGAGTAGTTGGCACTATTGGACCCACGAACAAGAAAAATCTCCCCATTTATAGTTATAGTCATCAAATTAAATTTTTTCTTCCTATTTGATATGTTAGTCTTTCCTGTGTGAAATTGTGAACATACATACTTTAAGAAGCTGATGGCCCGCCCGCGTGTAGCTAACGGTCTGAAAGTCTGAAACGGGAACTCCCTGTTTGGCTGTCTCCCCATTGCCATGAAATTTCATGGCTATGAACTTTTGCAAAATTTGTCACTTGCACATATTTGACGCCATCTCACTTTGAGCTTGTCAAACTTGGGGCTATTGACTGGGCAAAAAAAATAGAGTAGTAGATAAAAATGCTCTTATTATTATTATTATTTTATTATTTAATATTGGGATATTTATAGAAAAAACTCCTTTGAGACTTGTGTTCCTGGTAAAAAAAAAATGTAATTTTCAAATTCATTTTTTTTTTGCATGATTGCGTTTCTTGTATTTATACAACAAACGTAACTATGACTTGCATTTCTTGTATTTTAGTGCTAAGAGCATCGTTATCAGCAGTTTTTGTTGGGGTTCATGTCAGATCTTGTGCCACATGGATGATAGAGAAATTAAGAGAGAGAAGGTTTGAATGCTTCTACAAATTATGAGATATTTGTGGTCCCAAGAAAGAGAAAGATTAAACAAAACAATGAATGTTGTGCGGGTCTGACAATTCAAATAATTTAATTTTTTTAAAAAATTCAATTTTGTTTTTCTTTTTCCATCCATTACAAAAACTCCTCAATAACTGTGAAATAACTCATGCTCTAACAAACCACACTGTTTATAAATACGAAAAATCCTAGCAAGTAAATTAGAAAATATAATTATTATATATATATATATATATATATATATATATATATATATATATATATATTTGAAACACTATTACATTTGTTAAACTTTATATGAAGTAAATATATGACACTATATCCTAAATGATAAATAAATAAAAATAATATTAAATTATTTACACCCTCTTAAACTTACACATGCAGAACTACAAAGTCCATGTCTAATTTACCCGATGTACATTTTTATGTCTGCTAGTCACCTCAAGTAGATATTTTTTCAATAATTAAGGATTCCTCAAGCAAGGTGTTGGTAAGCTCATACTATACGGTAACTTTAAACGCTCAAGTCCGCTAGCTATTTATGCCTTTATACTGCTTGCTTTTATGCCAACAAGAAGAAGAACGTAACCTGCTAGCATCGCATATCATGCATTGATTGCCTGGAGCTTGAAACATCAACGTGGCATAAGTTGAGAAGTTGTGCCAACATTGACCGAACAATAATCTTCCTCATCACCTTGTTCCTTGTAATCAACTAATTTTCTGGAAAATGCAGGCATTTTGGGAGCAGGCAGAGTTGTTTCACTCTTCAGCATCGACTCGACTTCCAACATGGATGGCCTGTCTTCCCATTTCTCCTGGACGCATAGCAGACCCACTTGCAGGCATCTTATCAGTTTGCACCATGACAACTTGTCGTCCAATGAGGGATCCATAAACTCCATGCCACTCTCACTTTTCCACTTCTCATACGCCTGAAATTAAAGGTTAGTATGAATATGCAATGTATTCTCAAGTCAGTTTCTTTCAATTCTGAGATTCCTGTTCAAATTAAAACTTGTGGACTACACTTTCAAATCACTACAACTTACATATTCTAGAAGATTTAGATTCTTATCAGTGCCGTATAGATATGCATTCTTCTTGCCACTTATGATTTGCAGTAGCAGAACTCCAAAGCTATAAACATCATATTTTCTTGAGTATACACCTCCTTTAACATACTCTGGTGGGACACAACCACTAAAGTGCAAAACAGAAGCACAGTGAGTGAGAACTGAGAAGGGAGCAAAAAAATGGTATTTTTCTCTGCTTGCATGTGGGATTGAAAGGGTTTCTTTACTTACTATGTCCCAACAATTCGTCCCGTGTTTGCTTGATTGTCTTCCTTCTGGAAAATCTTAGCTATACCAAAGTCGGATATTTTTGGTTTCATCTCGTTATCCAGTAAAATATTGCTAGCTTTCAAGTCCCTGTGAATCACTGTAAATGCTGAGTATTCTTGGAGATATAGAAGCCCTTGAGTAATCCCTTCAATAATCTGCACCCTTTTCTCCCAGTCTAACTGCAGCTGTCTGGCAGGTTCTGCATTGAATAATCAAACAAGTGAGAGTTTAATTTGTTCTGAAATGATTGACATTGAATAATTCTTATGTTATATTAGTCAGAGATTATAGACCATAGAGGTAGAAATCCAGGCTCTTATTAGGCATGTATTCATATATGAGCATCTTCTCTTCTCCCTCTGTGCAGAAGCCCAGAATTCTTAATAGATTGACATGCTGTAATTTCACTGCAAGTGTAACTTCGTTTTGGAACTCCTCCACCCCTTGTTTAGAGCTTTCAGAAAGCCGTTTTACTGCAATATCCTGCCCATTGGGTAATTTCCCCTGGATAAATAATATGCAGGATTAGTAGGTTGAACCCAACACAATCTGTGTAGATGATGAGCAGTGATGTTGTTGGTTAGATCCATTCTTATCCACATACATAAAAATGGTAATGGATATAGTTCAATAAAAAGTGCAAATTGATTTAGAGTTTCTACATTTCAGATTTCAATTCTGAGCTAGCAATATATTTCTTCAAAGATTAATTACCTTAAAAACAGGCCCAAATCCACCCTCACCGAGCATGTTTTGATACGAGAAACTGTCCGTGGCTGCTTGCATTTGAGCAAAAGTGAAAGCTTGAAGGTTAGGATCCACTGATCTCTGATTTAATTTTGTGTTCCCTGTAATTGATCAAAATTCACAAATTATTGATCTTACATTTTGAAGTTGTTGAAACTAGATACTGCCAAAGTTCTTGAGCAGTTGCCTTTTGGTCTTTTGGTTTTCCTTGCCACACAATATATTGCTATGCATAGCAGGAAAGCAGCCAGTGTGCCTGCTGGCAATAAAATTGCCAATTTACTTTTCTTTTTGTCATGCCTATCTTCTTCTGTGCCCTGAGCTGCAAAAATAATCACCATTCTAAGAACATATTTATAGGTAAGTTTAGGGATTTAGTAGTTTCTATAACACACAGACACATATAACATTGTTCTCAATGAATGCCATTTTCCCTGGCTGCTGCACATTAGGGAAGAAGAATGCAAACATGATATCAGAAACACAATGGCTAACCTGCTCGGGAGAGCGACCAATTGTCATCATCATTAGGAACTTGAAATACAGTGTAACCAAGAAGCCCCTTCTCCTTTGCATAGGAAACTTTAGTTTTGATAGCCTCGACATCATCGTACCCAATCCAAAACGATTCAACAGTAATGTAGTTCATCACATAAGTAGAGTTGTATATTGGTGTAACTTCGTAGCTACTAATGTAGAACTTTATATACCTATAGCTCATAGACCCATCTGCTGTTATAGCCAAACCTTTTGCAGGTGATCCTACAGTGTTGTCTTTGGGATTCACCAGTGTCCATGCATAGCCATGGAATGGCAGACCAATGGTTAGTTTGTTAGCAGGAAATCTTTTCTTGATCCATTCTGTTACACCATAATCAGTGTTTAACTTGCTGATTGGATCATACAGAGCAGCATGTGCTCCTGTAAAGTTATCTGTTGTAGGCAAATAATAGTCATATGACCTGAGATGAATCCAATCAAAGTTTCTAACAATGGAATCTACAGGATAAGCCATGGCATCTAGCACTGGAGAGTAGTATGCTCCCATTGTCAAGATCAGGCGCGGCGTGCCAGAACTCTCTGACTCAGAGTTTATGGCTGCTCTCCACTCATCCATGAAAGTTGCCATATTTGAATCAGTGTTAGGAATCACACCATAAAGATCTAGTCCATGGAATCCATATTCCCTAGCTGCTTTAATTGAGGTTTTGATAAAAGATTTCCTGTTGGATGACTGATTTAGCATTGAGAAGAAGTTTGGTGACTCCTCCCTCCCTGCCCAGATTGACAGTATTGTTTTAACTGATGGATTCTTTTGGCTGACAATTTGTGTGAAGGTTGAGACATAGGGTTCATCAGAGTGGGCTATACGGAGCTCATAGCTAGAAGAATTGATGTATGCAAAGGCAAACAAAAGGTGTGTGTATAAAGCAGAATTGATTTGTGGAACTGGAAACTCACTGCCAGCATACCAGAACCCAGACTGGATCCAAGTAGCTTTTGCTGTTAAAGTACTATTGAACAGGAAGAAGATGATGATGAGGAAGAAGGGAGACATTAAAACCAGGAAGCCAATATTGTTTTTCTCAATTCTCTGCCGACAATCAAAAGTACGTAGTATTCTTCCCTAGCTGCGCGCAACATTTAATTTGTCTCTCACTTTCCTGTAATTTCTTTCTGTCTTGAGTCTTGATCACCTGTCTTAATTTTACCTATATAATAGTCTCATCAAATATAATACACGTTTCGAGACAAGAAAAATAACGAATCACTACGCAATCAATACATATATGATATATATCTTGACTATGATGACATTTGTTTCAAAGCCGCCATTGGGGATGCTACGTGTCCTGACATGTGTTGCAAATTCTCATTTAATTTGTGTTTTGGTTTATCCATACATACCTTCATTAAATTAAAAATGAAATTTATGATGTACTAATTTTTTATTCTGAATACTGTGTAAATATATAAAGAAAAGAAAAGAAAATATTAGAAAAATTAATTAATGGGTGTTTAATTTATTGATCATGAGAAGCAACATGGGAACACGCATGGGAGTTGTTTGCATCGTCTAATTCTAAATTTCTAATTCCATATTTGCATCTATTTTTTTCCCAGAGCTCCGCATCAATCTCATCGAGCTAGCGGAGAAAAATAGGGCGGCCGGCCGGAATTGTGGAAAAAGAAAAAAAGACGAAATCTTTGATGTTCCCAAGGTTAGTTTATGGATGAGGCGGAGGTTGTTTGTTAAATGCATGCATACGCGGCGTTGAGAGTGGTGGTGGGGCATGGGGAACGTGACGTCAAACGTGGCTGCAAAGTTTGCATTTTTCCCACCAGACCCACCAACGTACGATGTGTTCAAAGACGAGGTGGACGGGAGGCTGTGTTTCACCGGGCTGACGGCGGAGAAGGATGTGGACGTGCATTTGCTGAGCACTCAGGCGGGGAATAAGATCGTGGCAACCTTCTGGAAACACCCTTATGCCAGATTCACCATCTTATACTCTCATGGCAATGCTGCGGATTTGGGCCAGATGATTGAGCTTTTCATGGAGCTCAGAGCTCACCTCCGTATCAATATCATGAGGTATATATATACATATACGTATGCATGCATTCATTCTCTTCTTCAATTCTGTTTTTCAATTTTCCCCAAATTTATCTTTAAATTCACAATGTTGTTTCTTTGTTGTACCTCAAACCAAAGGAAATATATGGCCGTAGCATTATTGAAATCTTGTTATGTTAATCAGGTGCTTGAAATTATGGTTATTAACTGATCGAAATGGGCAAATGTTGAGAGGAGTTGACAAAAATAAACACTTTCTAAAAGTCGTACCTACATTTTTAGAAAAAACTTCATTTTTAAAAGTTGTACCTTTTCAAAAACGTAAATCCTAATATTCTGAATAGAACATATATGATGATATTTTGAATTGTATAAAAGTTGTATTTTTGTGGTTTTCATGGTTCAGCAAGTTACGCATCATATATGTCATTATTATCATAATCCCCTTAACTTGGTATATATGGGCAGAGAGAGATTTAATTAATTGTCTGATAAAGTGATCTTTACTGCTGCTTTAATTAATTTAATTTGCAGCTATGATTATTCTGGGTATGGAAGATCTTGTGGAAAGGTAAGAATACATTTAACCCATGACATTGGAATAATAATGATGATATCAAGCTTCTACTTAGCTTGTTTGGATCATTATATTCTTGAGATGGAAGTGAAGTAGGTTTTAATTTGAATTGCTTTGAATATATTTGATGTGATCAGCCAACCGAGTTGAACACATACTATGACATAGAAGCTGTCCTAAGTTGTTTGAAGAGTGAATACGAAATTAAGACTGAGGACATGATTCTATACGGGCAATCTGTGGGAAGTGGGCCCACATTACACTTAGCATCTTGTTTGCAGAGGTTGAGAGCTGTTGTTCTTCACAGTGCTATACTTTCTGGAATTAGAGTCCTGTTCCCAGTCAAGACCACGTTGTGGTTCGACATTTTCAAAGTAATTAAGAAGTTTTTTTCTTTTCCCATTCATTTCATTTCTGCAGCTCATCAACATCGTCTTAAAGCTAGGTTGAATCTTTCTTCTTTAATTTGCAGAATATAGACAAGATCCGGCAAGTCAGCTGCCCAGTTTTAGTAATCCATGTAAGAAACTGTTTTTTGAGTGAGAATTATATATATATATATGATTCTTAGCTTTAGCTTAGCTTGCATCTTGTGATTTGAAGTATAATAGTTGTGATAAGATGGAGAAAATAAATTGGGGTGGTGCAGGGTACAGCTGATGAAGTGGTGGATTTCTCGCATGGGAAGCGATTGTGGGAGCTTTCGAAAGAGAAATTTGATCCACTGTGGATACAAGATGGAGGGCACTGCAACCTGGAGACATTCCCTGAGTACATCATGCACCTCAGGAAATTCATGAATGCAATGGAAAAGCATTCTGTGTCCAAGCGATGCCAGGCCGAGCTTACTCAATCCCTCAGTATAACCGAATCCAAACGCACCAGCAGATGCTGGTTAATCAGATTCGGGAAAAGATAGATATATCATATATTTATATATATATATAAACCCCTACCCTACCCTGCCTTTGCTCTCATCTCAACATACAATTCAAGGAATTGAATTAATTAAGCTCCACCCAGATTGATTATTGATTTAGATGTTGCTTGCTTGGTTGTAGTTTGTTTGAATTTGCAGATCAGATCAGATCAGAGCAACATACACAGTATGTAGGTTTTTCTGTTCAATCATCACAAAACCGGCCATATGCTCCGAATTAACCTAAATTAAACTAGGAATGTTAAATCTTGGATGTATGTGTACCCAAAATCCTAGTATATATGTACATGCAACTAGTTAAACCTGCCTTTTTACATGTATATATTATGTATACTGAAGTTATCTTTGCTGTAACTCTTATATATGGAAATTAAGAAATTTACTACTGAAAATTCAATGCGGATATATTTTCTTAAATCTTAAGTCATTCTATTCTATCTCCAAGCATATTCTAATCTATATATATATTGAGATGGATTGACTTATTACCATATATTCTTAAAAAAAATTACTAAAAAAGAATATAACTATATATAAGTAAACAACCTTAAATACTACATTAAGGAGAATAATATCAATGCATGCATGCATGCAGTACATATATATCTCATGGTATCGTTTCATTGTCTTGAATAAAGTAGTGCTATAATATAATTAAAATGAAGACTAGCTATGCATGCATCCCCCTCAGCTCTTCCAATATTATTTCTTTTTCTTTTTCCTGTACCATTACACAATATATATATGGCATTATAGAAGATGCCATTAAAAATATAATAATACGGAATAATATTATAAATATATCTATGCCATGGTATGGCCACCCAAAAATCAAAATTAAATGTAAAGGGATTCAAAGCACCAAAGTTTAGCAGCAGCATTATATTGCGTACTATATTTTATGATTATACTTAAAAAAAATTACTAAAAAGAATATAACTATATATAAGTAAACAACCTTAAATACTACATTAAGGAGAATAATATCAATGCATGCATGCATGCAGTACATATATATCTCATGGTATCGTTTCATTGTCTTGAATAAAGTAGTGCTATAATATAATTAAAATGAAGACTAGCTATGCATGCATCCCCCTCAGCTCTTCCAATATTATTTCTTTTTCTTTTTCCTGTACCATTACACAATATATATATGGCATTATAGAAGATGCCATTAAAAATATAATAATACGGAATAATATTATAAATATATCTATGCCATGGTATGGCCACCCAAAAATCAAAATTAAATGTAAAGGGATTCAAAGCACCAAAGTTTAGCAGCAGCATTATATTGCGTACTATATTTTATGATTATATATTAGATTTAAAAAAAAAAAAANGTCCATGCATAGCCATGGAATGGCAGACCAATGGTTAGTTTGTTAGCAGGAAATCTTTTCTTGATCCATTCTGTTACACCATAATCAGTGTTTAACTTGCTGATTGGATCATACAGAGCAGCATGTGCTCCTGTAAAGTTATCTGTTGTAGGCAAATAATAGTCATATGACCTGAGATGAATCCAATCAAAGTTTCTAACAATGGAATCTACAGGATAAGCCATGGCATCTAGCACTGGAGAGTAGTATGCTCCCATTGTCAAGATCAGGCGCGGCGTGCCAGAACTCTCTGACTCAGAGTTTATGGCTGCTCTCCACTCATCCATGAAAGTTGCCATATTTGAATCAGTGTTAGGAATCACACCATAAAGATCTAGTCCATGGAATCCATATTCCCTAGCTGCTTTAATTGAGGTTTTGATAAAAGATTTCCTGTTGGATGACTGATTTAGCATTGAGAAGAAGTTTGGTGACTCCTCCCTCCCTGCCCAGATTGACAGTATTGTTTTAACTGATGGATTCTTTTGGCTGACAATTTGTGTGAAGGTTGAGACATAGGGTTCATCAGAGTGGGCTATACGGAGCTCATAGCTAGAAGAATTGATGTATGCAAAGGCAAACAAAAGGTGTGTGTATAAAGCAGAATTGATTTGTGGAACTGGAAACTCACTGCCAGCATACCAGAACCCAGACTGGATCCAAGTAGCTTTTGCTGTTAAAGTACTATTGAACAGGAAGAAGATGATGATGAGGAAGAAGGGAGACATTAAAACCAGGAAGCCAATATTGTTTTTCTCAATTCTCTGCCGACAATCAAAAGTACGTAGTATTCTTCCCTAGCTGCTCGCAACATTTAATTTGTCTCTCACTTTCACGTAATTTCTCTCTATCTTGAGTCTTGATCACCTGTCTTAATTTTACCTATATAATAGTCTCATCAAATATAATACACGTTTCGAGACAAGAAAAATAACGAATCACTACGCAATCAATACATATATGATATATATCTTGACTATGATGACATTTGTTTCAAAGCCGCCATTGGGGATGCTACGTGTCCTGACATGTGTTGCAAATTCTCATTTAATTTGTGTTTTGGTTTATCCATACATACCTTCATTAAATTAAAAATGAAATTTATGATGTACTAATTTTTTATTCTGAATACTGTGTAAATATATAAAGAAAAGAAAGAAAATATTAGAAAAATTAATTAATGGGTGTTTAATTTATTGATCATGAGAAGCAACATGGGAACACGCATGGGAGTTGTTTGCATCGTCTAATTCTAAATTTCTAATTCCATATTTGCATCTATTTTTTTCCCAGAGCTCCGCATCAATCTCATCGAGCTAGCGGAGAAAAATAGGGCGGCCGGCCGGAATTGTGGAAAAAGAAAAAAAGACGAAATCTTTGATGTTCCCAAGGTTAGTTTATGGATGAGGCGGAGGTTGTTTGTTAAATGCATGCATACGCGGCGTTGAGAGTGGTGGTGGGGCATGGGGAACGTGACGTCAAACGTGGCTGCAAAGTTTGCATTTTTCCCACCAGACCCACCAACGTACGATGTGTTCAAAGACGAGGTGGACGGGAGGCTGTGTTTCACCGGGCTGACGGCGGAGAAGGATGTGGACGTGCATTTGCTGAGCACTCAGGCGGGGAATAAGATCGTGGCAACCTTCTGGAAACACCCTTATGCCAGATTCACCATCTTATACTCTCATGGCAATGCTGCGGATTTGGGCCAGATGATTGAGCTTTTCATGGAGCTCAGAGCTCACCTCCGTATCAATATCATGAGGTATATATATACATATACGTATGCATGCATTCATTCTCTTCTTCAATTCTGTTTTTCAATTTTCCCCAAATTTATCTTTAAATTCACAATGTTGTTTCTTTGTTGTACCTCAAACCAAAGGAAATATATGGCCGTAGCATTATTGAAATCTTGTTATGTTAATCAGGTGCTTGAAATTATGGTTATTAACTGATCGAAATGGGCAAATGTTGAGAGGAGTTGACAAAAATAAACACTTTCTAAAAGTCGTACCTACATTTTTAGAAAAAACTTCATTTTTAAAAGTTGTACCTTTTCAAAAACGTAAATCCTAATATTCTGAATAGAACATATATGATGATATTTTGAATTGTATAAAAGTTGTATTTTTGTGGTTTTCATGGTTCAGCAAGTTACGCATCATATATGTCATTATTATCATAATCCCCTTAACTTGGTATATATGGGCAGAGAGAGATTTAATTAATTGTCTGATAAAGTGATCTTTACTGCTGCTTTAATTAATTTAATTTGCAGCTATGATTATTCTGGGTATGGAAGATCTTGTGGAAAGGTAAGAATACATTTAACCCATGACATTGGAATAATAATGATGATATCAAGCTTCTACTTAGCTTGTTTGGATCATTATATTCTTGAGATGGAAGTGAAGTAGGTTTTAATTTGAATTGCTTTGAATATATTTGATGTGATCAGCCAACCGAGTTGAACACATACTATGACATAGAAGCTGTCCTAAGTTGTTTGAAGAGTGAATACGAAATTAAGACTGAGGACATGATTCTATACGGGCAATCTGTGGGAAGTGGGCCCACATTACACTTAGCATCTTGTTTGCAGAGGTTGAGAGCTGTTGTTCTTCACAGTGCTATACTTTCTGGAATTAGAGTCCTGTTCCCAGTCAAGACCACGTTGTGGTTCGACATTTTCAAAGTAATTAAGAAGTTTTTTCTTTTCCCATTCATTTCATTTCTGCAGCTCATCAACATCGTCTTAAAGCTAGGTTGAATCTTTCTTCTTTAATTTGCAGAATATAGACAAGATCCGGCAAGTCAGCTGCCCAGTTTTAGTAATCCATGTAAGAAACTGTTTTTGAGTGAGAATTATATATATATATATGATTCTTAGCTTTAGCTTAGCTTGCATCTTGTGATTTGAAGTATAATAGTTGTGATAAGATGGAGAAAATAAATTGGGGTGGTGCAGGGTACAGCTGATGAAGTGGTGGATTTCTCGCATGGGAAGCGATTGTGGGAGCTTTCGAAAGAGAAATTTGATCCACTGTGGATACAAGATGGAGGGCACTGCAACCTGGAGACATTCCCTGAGTACATCATGCACCTCAGGAAATTCATGAATGCAATGGAAAAGCATTCTGTGTCCAAGCGATGCCAGGCCGAGCTTACTCAATCCCTCAGTATAACCGAATCCAAACGCACCAGCAGATGCTGGTTAATCAGATTCGGGAAAAGATAGATATATCATATATTTATATATATATATAAACCCCTACCCTACCCTGCCTTTGCTCTCATCTCAACATACAATTCAAGGAATTGAATTAATTAAGCTCCACCCAGATTGATTATTGATTTAGATGTTGCTTGCTTGGTTGTAGTTTGTTTGAATTTGCAGATCAGATCAGATCAGAGCAACATACACAGTATGTAGGTTTTTCTGTTCAATCATCACAAAACCGGCCATATGCTCCGAATTAACCTAAATTAAACTAGGAATGTTAAATCTTGGATGTATGTGTACCCAAAATCCTAGTATATATGTACATGCAACTAGTTAAACCTGCCTTTTTACATGTATATATTATGTATACTGAAGTTATCTTTGCTGTAACTCTTATATATGGAAATTAAGAAATTTACTACTGAAAATTCAATGCGGATATATTTTCTTAAATCTTAAGTCATTCTATTCTATCTCCAAGCATATTCTAATCTATATATATATTGAGATGGATTGACTTATTACCATATATTCTTAAAAAAAATTACTAAAAAGAATATAACTATATATAAGTAAACAACCTTAAATACTACATTAAGGAGAATAATATCAATGCATGCATGCATGCAGTACATATATATCTCATGGTATCGTTTCATTGTCTTGAATAAAGTAGTGCTATAATATAATTAAAATGAAGACTAGCTATGCATGCATCCCCCTCAGCTCTTCCAATATTATTTCTTTTTCTTTTTCCTGTACCATTACACAATATATGGCATTATAGAAGATGCCATTAAAAATATAATAATACGGAATAATATTATAAATATATCTATGCCATGGTATGCCCACCCAAAAATCAAAATTAAATGTAAAGGGATTCAAAGCACCAAAGTTTAGCAGCAGCATTATATTGCGTACTATATTTTATGATTATATATTAGATTTAAAAAAAAAAAAAACAAACAAAAGAACCCTCCAGTTTAATTGAATGTTGTATGGAGCAAAAGGTTAAGGGGTCACAAATTGGGGACCAATTATAAACATAGTCAAACGACACAAAGGTTGACTTTGACCAAATAGAATCTTGGCAACCGACGGTGGATGTGTACGGGGACGCATCTGATGCTTAAGATAATGCCGACAGTGCGTATTCATAATTCATTCGACTGCTACACTTTAGTACTTTTGATACTGTGGCCATAGATAGATAGATACTCTAAACTGAATATCGGCGACTCATCGTCAAAGATTTTTTAATATATCAAAGCATAGGATATCCATTTCTTTTACACACGTTTTGTTACTTTTCATACTAATGTTAATCACCACCATTGCTTTTAAATCTCAGATATAGATACTACTGTACGATGTTACACATTTAGACTAGTAAATATACTAAAAAGCTTTGTTAAGTTAATTTTATTATCAAATCACAATATAATTAGATTAATTATCTCTGATCTATACGTATTTATCAAGAATATAAATATAAAATTGAGAATTACGTACGTTACTAAATTATCAATTTTGCATGGACGTGGCATGAGATTGGTGGTGGCTCCTTTGATTTGTTTAGGGAGGAATTTGTGTGATGATTTGAATTGTGTCATATGATTTAAGTGAGTTTCTATTATGTGTATCATAAAAAATTCAAAGAAAGAATATTGGACAATCGACATAATGAAGAGAATAATGAACAAAGAATTTTATTAGTTTATTTATTGAGCGTGAATAATAAGATATTTATAAAGTGCACAAAATAAAAATGAATAGCTCAGAGTAAGCCAGTCCTTATATACAAGCCATGTTATTACAAAACAAAATAACCACTCCTAACAAACTTTAACCAGTCCTTATATACTACGCATACTTTCGTTTTTTACTAAATTTTATACTTCCTACCAATATGATATACTTTGATTATCATTTTTTATAGACATGTATATTCATTAGACACTTTTTTAAAAGGCCACTACCTACAAAGATCCAATATTTGAAGAATTGACAAACAAAATTAACACAAAAATTTAATTTGTAGTTTACACTTTCACATATTATAAAACACTAATACAGTAACAACAATGCTCATAACATGGTACGGTAGATGTAATTAATGGAAAGAAGAATTTAACTTTATCATATATAGTGTTGCACCATAAAAATTTAGAGGAAATCTAATTTAAAATTTCAAGAAATCTCAGGCATATCAACTATCAAGCATAAGAATCGAGGTCAACTTTTGATGCAGTAATATGATAAATGAATGGTCCGGATTGGGCGATGGAAAGGAGCGTGTACGGAAAGAGCTACAACCTCGCACACAGTTTTATCATTTCCATAAAGTATTCCTCAGTTCCATTTCCAAATATGCATGCTTCTGAGCAAGAAAAAGTTCCTCAGAAGATGACTGAAAATAATAAAGCTTGTATATTAGGGAGCTGAGTATTCTGCAACTCCACCAAAACCTATGCCTACATATTCGTTAAAGAAACTTTGTTTCCCACAAATTTTATTTTAAGGTTAAGGTGATGGAGCAATTAGATATGCTTTGTAGGCTACAATGCAGCTTTAATTTAAAAACAGATTCAATCATATATACCAGTTAATATATTTATTCTGAGGCATCATTATTTTATTTTCCAACACTGTACTTTCACAGTAAAAACTACTTGGGGTGAAGACTCAAACAAATTCAATGATTTAGTTATTGTTGGGTTGAAAACGTTGTGTTTTTTTCTGCTTGTCTCCATTATTGTCCATTCGTACACCTTCATTCTCTCTCTCTCTCTCTTTCTCTTTCTCTATTGCAAGAAAGATGGCACTTTCATCTTTTCTCTAATATTTCTTAATTCATTCACAGTTTTTAGCTTTCTGGGTATCCGGAAAAGTATTCAAAAAAGTGACCTTTTTTTTGTGTGTTAAAGATTCAAGCTTTGGGTCTGGGATTCTCTGTGCTTCTTGATATTTTGGACTTGTGGTTCCAAGGATGACTGTGGAGGAAACTATGAGGAATATGGGGGTTGATAGGGAAAATTACCATAATTTCCCACTGGGTATGAGAGTTCTTGCTGTTGATGATGATCCTATTTGCTTGAAATTATTGGAAGGCCTGCTTAGAAAATGCCAGTATCATGGTATGTTTCTTCTCTTTTTTTTTTTTTTTTTTTTTTTTTTTTTACTAAAGTTTCCTATTTTCAGCTCTTCTGTTCCATTAAGATTTTGTTTTCCTATTCCTTATGTTTCCAACATTCATATAGGGAGGGGGAGGGCTAACTAATTATGTATTTGTGTGGTTGTTCATTTAAACTGCTGCAGGCTGAATCCAAACCCCAAATTTCCCTGTTTCTTGCTTGATCTCTCTCAAGTGCTTATTATGGTTCTTTATGATACCCAGGAAGTTTAAAAGATTTGATCTTTTGAGTGTTCTTAGCATACAAAAGTTTGGTTTTCTCAATTCTTTAAGCTGCTGATCTTTTGAAGTTGTCCTTAGGAATCATATGCTGTTTGGGCTTGTTGCCATGTTTTCACTTTGGGTTTCTTTGCAGTAACTACAACCAGTCAGGCAAGAATGGCACTGAATATGTTGAGAGAAAACAAAGACCGATTCGACCTGGTAATCAGTGATGTTCATATGCCTGATATGGATGGTTTTAAACTGCTTGAACTCGTGGGGCTTGAGATGGACCTTCCAGTCATCAGTAAGCATTTCTTCGGGCCAAATGAGATCACTTGGATCTAATTCTCTATTTTCTAACATATTCAGGTTTATGGTTTAATATCTTTGAATTTTTTCTCAGTGCTGTCAGCTAATAGTGATACCAAGCTTGTAATGAAGGGAATAACTCATGGTGCTTGTGACTATTTGGTGAAACCTGTGCGAATTGAGGAGCTGAGGAACATCTGGCAACACGTAATCAGGAGAAAAAAGTCGGAATCCAAGGGCCAAAATCAAGACAACGGTTATCGTGGGAATGGAGAAGGTGGGCAGGGGTTCCCACTGACAGGCTCCGCGGAACAGAATGCATTACTCAACAAGAAAAGGAAGGATGAAGAGGACGAGACTAATGAGAACGAAGACCCATCCTCGCAGAAAAAGCCTCGTGTGGTTTGGTCTATAGAACTTCACAGGAAGTTCGTTGCAGCTGTTAACCAGTTGGGCATTGAAAGTGAGTTTCTCCGACTTCTCAGATTCAAACATTCTCGTATTCACAAATTTTCCCTTTATCATATCCTTCTTGTTCTTCAAATGCAGAAGCTGTTCCTAAAAGGATTCTTGAACTGATGAATGTTGAAGGGCTTACTCGTGAAAATGTGGCAAGCCATCTACAGGTACAGTTAACTAATAAAGAATGCTTGTAAACATATTAAAGTTATTATTGTTTGAGCATTTTTGTAATAAAACAAAACATTCGTGGTATTGAGTTGCAGAAATATAGGCTTTACTTGAAAAGGATCAGTTCAGTTGCAACCCAGCAGGCGAACATGGTGGCTGCTTTAAGGGGTAAAGACTCGGCTTTCATGAGAATGGCTTCACTAGATGGGCTCGGAGATTTTCAAGCATTGGGTGGACCTGGAAGATTTAATCATGCTACATTGTCTACATATACACCTGCTGACATGCTTGGTAGACTAAGTAGTGCTACTGGTGTAAGTATTCGCAACCTTAGTGCATCCGCCTTGGTCCAGTCAAATCACGCCCAAAATTTGGAGAACTCCCTTGGTTCTGATGGGAATTTGAACCCAAACATTTCGCTTTCAAGCCATAACGCTGCTACTTTGTTTCAAGGAATTCCATCGCCTTTAGCTGTACAGGAGCTGAACCCTTTGGAAAATTCTCGGGCGCTTACTGCAGCAAGTGCGTTTGCAGATTCTGGATCTGTTATTGGTAGCTCAACGAATCCTATGATGCTTCAAGGAAGCCCCAAGCAAGGGCTAATCGGGGGAGGATTTGGAAACCAACATTCTCTCAACATGGCTTCTTTAAGTTCTGAACTTTATAATACTGGTGTCAATAGTTCCTCCAATTTTCTTGGCCATGGCAGATCTAGTGAGAATTGGCAAACTTCTATTCAAGTTTCAGAATTCCAGTCTGGCTCTTATCCATTACCCGAACCATTCAGTCATAGCCAGTTGCCTCAAAATTGCGAGAGAGAACACGAGTCTTCAGCTGCCACACATTTACATAGCAGCCCTGTTGGCTTCTCTTCCACAACCTCAGCTTCTACAACTTTTGACGATTCAAGAGAACCCCAAGTACCTAGCCAACTGTGGGGCGATGGTAAACAGAATCAGAACTCAAACGACATTTTCAGAAACTTGAGCTCTCATGTTCCACCTTCTTTAAGCCAGGGTATGTACCAAACGAGTGGCAACTTAAATACAAAGATGAATTCATTTTTAATGCGTCGGTCAAATGCAGGATCTTTGGTTCTCTTTCACCAAAATGGGAATGAAATGCCAACCACAGAGCCCAGGACAAGATCCAACGAAGATAACCTTTTGGAGTCCACAAAGACACACGGGGCATTTGTATCTCAAGGCTTTGACACGCTGGATGATCTAATGAATGCAGTGATTAAGCAGGTATGCCATAATGAACATCTCATACTTAATGGTCTTAGCACACATATATATATATATATATATATATATGCATTTTCAAGAGGGATAAGGCTACTGTCATCCTCTCTAATATGTTAACTGCTTGGATTAGTATAAGAAAACAAAAAGAAGAATACAAAGATTCAATTTTGATGGTAGTTGGGTTGATGCAGGAACAAGATGGAGGCATTTTGGTTGGGGAATTTGGGTTTGATGCTTACCCATTTGGTTCTTGTATGTGATGAGGATGTTGTGGCAATTCTTCAGAAGGAGTGACAACATCCATCTGGCTGCTGTGTATCTTTAATTTGCTTTATCAAATTAGTTAGACTAGAATCTGTAATGATGTTTAGCTTTCTCTTTAACTTTGTGCTAGTATCTCAGTTTATGTACTACTTGTCTGCTTTGCTGATTTGTTAATGCAAGCTTTTTTTTTTTACTTATTAATCTCTCATTCTTTAATTTGTTGCTTAGTTTCCGATGGAGATTCAGCCATTCTTGATGAGTGATTGTTGGTCAAGATAGATTTGTTCTTATTTATTGAAAAAGAAATAGTGGTGCTAGGTTGGTCAGCCTTTCTTTTACTGATTAGTGTTAATTATTATACCATGAATCATGATCCACCTTATAACGTGGACTACCGGCATTGCACATGTTCGTGTAGGGGATGCGAGTTTATCTTGTCACTAAAAAAAAAGTCATGGCAATTTGTGTAAATACAACAAAAAGTGGGGTATATTTGGAATTGCCGACAGAAAAGAGGTGATAGTATGAATATGAATATTACAGGGGAGAGTAGCGGATAAAATCTGTTCCGGGAAAGCTGTCCAAATTCATTTGTTGCCGTCAAAGAACATTGTTTAATGAATTAATGATATGGTAATTTCATCTTTTTATCATAAACCGAAATTCAATTACAGTACCAAAATAAAAAAGAAGCTTAAAATCCAGGATTATATTCTCGTGCATCCACAAGCATCGGATTCATTATAGACAGAGACACACCGAGAGTTTTTAGAGAGAGAGAGAGAGAGCGTAAGAATACTTTTTTGGTTTCTTCTGTTGCTAGAGAGAGAGAGAGAGAGAGAAGAGGCGGGGGGACATGAAGATCACGGCGTTGTTGGTGCTGAAATGCACTCCGGAAGGATCGGTTCCGGTGATCCTAGCTAACGCATCGGATGTCAGCCATTTTGGATACTTCCAGAGACCCAGCGTTAGGGAATTCATCATTTTCGTCGGTCGGACCGTCGCCAAACGGACCCCTCCCGGCCAACGCCAATCCGTCCAGCACGAAGGTACCTATCCTCGATCCTCTTGTTGCTCTCCCTATTCTTTTTCCGTTTTCTGTTTTTCTTCAAACAAAACTGGAACTCATTTTTATGGCTGTTTTTTCATCATTCCTATCCGGCCACACGAAATTATTGTGTGCAATAAGATCTATTATGAAATTGCCAAGGTGAATTATGTAATTAGGTCTATTGCTGGTTTTATCATGAATTGTATAGCGGATGTCATTTATTCTCAATGAATTTGGTTGTAGAATCAAGGTGTTATCAGTTTTTAATTTGTATTGAAGTGTAAATTGTAGAATTATGTTTCTTTAGTATTTTGGAGGTTGT
This sequence comes from Ipomoea trifida, assembly GCA_003576665.1. NCBI lineage: Eukaryota > Viridiplantae > Streptophyta > Magnoliopsida > Solanales > Convolvulaceae > Ipomoea > Ipomoea trifida. Next base: position 23,856,412 of record CP025650.1, read on the forward strand.
TTTTAACTGATCTGTTTGGTAAATTTTGCTGTGTAATCAAAATATTGTCTTGGACTTAGCAGAGTAGAGTTCAATCATTGATAGTAATCATTTAGTCTGTCAGTTGCATAGCATGGTCCATTGAGCAGTAAACTGCAGCCCCATTCCTGATCCACTAGCCTAGGTGTTCCATTTGATAGGTTATAGGTACATCTTGGTTATAGGTTGTTTTCTATGTTGCCTAATTTGTTTTGTGAATTATTGAATTGCTATTGGCTTAGGTTGTAAGGGCTACATGATTTCCCTTTAAGCTGATTGGTTCTTGTAAATATTTGGTTATCCAATTTGGCTCTTTCTTGCTTCTTCGCCCCGTCTTCTTTCTTTTTTATCCACATTTGAATGCCTAAATATGTGATCCCTCTATCTGTTTTTTTCCCTTTTCTGAAGGTTTAAGTTAACAGATGCATGAAATCAATGTATTTCGGAATGATATTGTGTGATTCACAGAAAGCTAACATTTACTTCTTTAATGCAATAGAGTACAAGGTGCATTCATATAACCGTAATGGCTTATGTGCATTGGGTTTTATGGATGATCCCTACCCGGTTCGAAGTGCTTTTTCACTGCTAAATCAGGTAATATATTTTCTATTGCTGATTTTGTAATTTTTGTGAGAGAGGTTTCATTTCATCAAGTGCTGATTGTTATGTGCACTTTTTATATTTATAGGTTTTGGATGAGTACCAAAAAAATTTTGGTGAGACATGGAGATCTGCTCAATCTGATAGTACTCAACAACAACAATGGCCTTATTTATTTGAAGCTCTAAATAAATTTCAGGTGTTTAGTTAGTTCATTTTTCTTATTACCAGATTAATGTCATTAGTGATAACTAATTTTATCTTGAACCCTTTGCTTGATTAATTTAGATCACTTGCTGATAAACTTAAGTTCCTTTCCTCTCTTAATTTTTCAGGATCCTGCGGAAGCTGACAAGCTGTTGAAAATTCAAAGGGAGTTGGATGAAACAAAAATTATTCTTGTAAGTAATGTGCTGTAATTTTATTTTCTTTCTCATTTACAATCTATGTACTAGTTGATCTGTAATGCTCTCTGTTTGTTTCTTACAAGCTAACTGTTAACCTATCAGTTCTCTGTGGCCCTAGGAAGGGCTGACATTAGTTACATTGTGTTCTTTTCTGATTGCCACATTGTTATTTGAGGAAATTCATGTTACAGGGCAACTAGAAATGCTTTTGGTATTTAAGTTTTATTTTGTCAGAAAAAATTGTATATTGCAGCATATTTTGACAAGGCAGAAGCTCTTCCCCACCCCCTTGCCTTTTTAATTGTAAGAATGAGTTAATACCACATCATTTTTATGTTATATTGCATATTAGAGAAGCTATAGGAAGTGAGTTGTCTTCCCATCTCATATGCATATTGGAGAACCAATATTTACATTAAAAGTACAATTATCTTGAACTACAAGGAATTACACAAAGTGTGAGTACCAGTGATAAACGATAATACTTTCAGGACATTTGAAACAATATTAGTTGAAGATACTTTGATTCAGAAAGTTGTGGCACCTTTATCAAATTACCTAGATTTTTTTTTTTAATATTAGTTTCCATGGTTATCTAAGTGACTCATATACCTTGAGGGAGTTGAGGCTAGTTTGTTATTGGATTCACAAGTGCATATGCACATTCAACTTTCTCATGTTATGTAAGTCTCCCTGAACCTATTGCCAATGAGTCATGACTTGTTCTTTTGCCTTCAGCACAAGACAATTGACAGTGTTCTAGAACGTGGTGAGAAGCTTGACAGTTTGGTTGAGAAGAGTTCAGATCTCAGTGCAGCTTCACAGGTACTAGTGTCATTCAATTATACTCCATAGTTGTAATAGATTTTTGTTGATTACCAATGATCTTAAACAATAATGGAATGGGATGGGTGGTATACTCTTGTCCTAGAGCTATTGAGAAAGCTAGATTGATTCATAATGTTAAAAGAAAAATGAATGCTGCGTTTGTACAAAGTGATATTCAACTTCTCTTAGATTCTTCCATGACATGACATTATTGTATGGTTTTGTGACAGATGTTTTACAAGCAGGCAAAGAAAACAAACCAATGCTGTACAATTTTATAAACAAATGGGGAATTGTGAAGTGGAGAGGGGTGATGATGATACAGTCTCACAAATTGTGTTTATACATAATACATTGTCTGTGTGCTTGAATTCATTTGATTGGCTTGTAATGGGGTCTTAAGGCAAAGAAAGATACATTAACTGGTATTGACACATTATTAAAATTGTTACTGTCATTTTCTATTCTACATAGAAAGGCTGTTTGGAATAATATTTTTGCTTATGTTCGTTCAGTTTTGAACACAAAAAACAAAATCCATAATTGGCTATTATATTATAGAATAAGTGGAGAGTTAAAATCAGGCTCAGGTTTCCTGTCAGAATCCATGGCTGCAAGAGAACAACTGCCTTGCCAAAGATACAGAAAGAGATCGTCATAGCCTAGCCTGTCTTTTATTCATTGATTGAAAATGCCATGTTTCTAAAACAATTGGTAAAACTTTAGGCAAGATATCAAAGTTGAGTATCAAACAAAATCACATAAGTTTTCAATATTATCATCGTCGTCGTCTTCATTGCAACAAGGGCTGTTGATAATTTCCCCTTTTAATTCGGGAAATAAAAAGAGAGAGGAAGCAACCACCCTTAAGACTCCTCCCTTATATCTCTCCTCAAAAGCATGAAAATTGCAGTAATTAAACCTAGAAATCGAAAATGGAGGCTCAGATCTGTGGAAGAAGATCGAGATCGGGAGAAGAGAATGCAACACCGCCATGGCTGCAAACACAGCAGTTGCACGCGAAGGAGGTGCCGTCTGCGTGTTGCCGAGCCAAGATACGGGTCGGGTTATCTCAACACCAGATCACCGATCCATAAGCTCAGGAGAAACACAACGTTACGAAGAAAATATCATCACCGCCCCCTTTCAACACACAGTCACACACACCGCCGCCACCACCACCACCCCCACCCCCTATCCGGGGCGACGTAAAGCCGCCGCGAATATTTCAATGGGATGGGTGAGAAAGAAAAAGAAAAAGAAGAAGAAAACGTTGCGTATTCAAGGACCATTCTGGTATTAACTCTGTATTATTATTATATATATATATATGTACGTATAAATCGATAGAGAGAGAGATAGAGACAGAGGTGCATGGTAACAACAACAGATCACAGATCTCAGCTCATCATCGTTTCCCGGTAAAAAGAGGGCTGTTGGTTGAAGAGAGAGAGAGAAATCATAGGCCGGCGGAGAGGGGCAACCACCCTCACAGAAAATCCCATCCTCTCTCGCAAGCCTCATTTCTTCTCCTGAGCTTTTCTTCCCCCTTTACGCCTCCCTGCACTCCCCTCCTTTATAGGCCCTTCCTCATCAATTTCAGGGTTTATTCGTCATTTTGCATACGGATTCTATTTCCTTTTCTGTACAATTATATTTTCTATATTATTAGATTAAAATCTCGGCTGATATAGAAAAAAAAAAAAAAAAAAAGATTAAAATCTCGGCTGATATAGAAAAAACTTTAACAATGAATGAATTACTTAATAAGATTATTATCCATGAATTTCTGTGTCATTATATTCTCCATGAATTTCTCTATATAATTCTTATAATCTGTCATATAATATTACACTACTCATGGTCTGATGGTCGCACAAGCACTGATTGGTGAAATTTTATTGCTTTATGTTGCATTGCATGAATATTATTAGTATTACATACAAAATTAGATTCGTAATAAATGGTAATATTAGATGGAAGCACACAATTTTTGTCCACTCGAAATCATCATTATTATTATTATTATAGCATTTTAAAGAAAAACCATACAAAATCAAAGTATTTTAACATCATTTCCTTGTACATGTACACTTTGAAATAGAAACCCTGCTGGCTTTATAGACATCAATATACATCCACATCAAATCAAAATGAAAATGCATATATTTTCATGAATTATAATTACAATTGAAACAAAATCAAATCAACAAAATGGAACGCCTCAAGCCAGCAAAATCCCCAGCTTTAGCTCTTGAATTATATTACTACTAGTTAAGCAAGTGTCTGATACAACATATTAAAGAATTTATATCAACTCAAAAGTGAAAAAGTAACCTATTTTGGTCCATAAAAGACCCTAGCTTGTAGTTTGCAGATTGGGAAAGAACATGAATGAGACTAGTCAGGGCCTTTTGCCTATGGGCTATGGGCATGAAAGCAAATTGACCCTAAAGAAATGAAAATGGAGGTTCAGGTCTGTGGAAGGTAGGGCAAGAGACAGAAAATGTATGGCTGGCTGCAAACTCACCAGTTGGACATGAGATTCAAATGCCATTTGTGTGTTGCCTGCCAGGCCAAGATATGGCCATATGTATGCTGGTGCAGTTATCTGAGTACCAGATCAATAAACTCAAGTGAAACATAACAAAAAAGCAGAAATAAGATCACTGCTCCCTTTTAACAATGCCACTACCACTTATACTCTGCTGCTGCTGCCAATGCGTAGAAAGATTTTGGCAAGTAGCATTTTCCTGATTTTAGCTCTGAGATAAATAAAATCAAAAGACACAGAGAATGATATGTGCTACAACACAACTCAGATCATTACTCATGAGTTTGGGACTCAGATTTTAGGACCTAATTGGGCAAAGAGAACATGAACCACACCATGGCTGCAAAATCCGAGATTGCCATGCCAAAATATGGGTAGGTATGACTCCATTGCCCAAATTAGTGTTTTCCCATAGAAATGAATAATCATCATCATCGCCCCTATCATGTACAAGCTAATTTTACTGTGGACTCTGATCCATGTTTGGCAAATTATACTGTGGACTCTGATCCAAAAGGCCGTTTGATAGTCCCTGGAATACAATCTCTAAGATGGCAGGTTTGGAGGGACAGAGGAAGTAACATGGAACAATATTATGGCCGGTATGGTCAAGAATGCTTAAAACTGAAGTTTGTTCAGTTTCAGCACAGCAACAACACCACCAGAGTGCTCACCAACACACAAGAGAGGTAGCATCAGTTCTGGCATTCATCTGTTGTTTGGTTCAAAGGGCTGTTTGGGTTACGGAAATGAGAATAAAGAAATCATCGAGGGAGCAGAGGGGCAACCACCCTGTTACAAGAAATCCCAATCTCTCTGCAAAGTCTCATTGTTTACTCTCAGGGCTAACCATAAAAGTCGAAATAATAGGGTTCAATACCGGAATTTGGGGCTCAGATCTTGAAGCTACTCAGGCAAGAAGACCGACCACGCCATGGCTGCGAAATCCAAGGTTGCAAGCGTAAGTTGCCATCCGAGGTGCCCTGCCAAGATACGGGTCGGGTCAACTTGATGCCCAAATCAAAGTTAGCCCAGAGAATTGCATAACCATCATCATCTTCACCGCCCCTTTTGTGTACAGAAAACTCCACAATGTGCTAAAAAAAATAGCATCTATGGATCGTATATTGGCAACAAAGTAATAACTACCCTGTTAGGGAAGAACATTGAAAAGTGTAATCAGAAGAGGAGCATTAGGTTTTTGGTTCATGTTGTTACTCTACTTAAAGGGCTGTTTGGGTTATTGATATGAGAATGGAGAAATCATCGGGTGAGCAGAGAGGGGCAACTGCCCTCCGAAAGAAAATCACAAACTCTCTGCAAACCCTCATTTCTTAGTGGTAGTTGTGGAGAGGTCACCACCCTGTGCTCTAAATTTGAATGGAGCATACAAGGGTAGGTATAGATTCCTTTCGCAAGCATCATCTTTCAATCCAGAACTATTGCCAAAAAGACAAGGAAAAAAAAAAAAGAATTCCAACCCAACACCTGCAAAAGTTCACAACAGCTAAAATGTTGGTAAATTCACATTCTTTATGCAGAAGCTTGAAGTAAAATAGAAATTGAACATTTGAAAAAAGTGTCAGCAGTACTTTTGAGGCTCAGATCAATGTTTTAATGGGGATAGAGAGGAGCCCACGCCGCCATGGCTGCAAATAACGGGTATGTTCCGCATTGCCCTGCCAAGATGCGGGTTGGATCAGCTCTGTTGTTTAGCGGCCGGTAAAGGGCCAAGTCCAACACCCAACGTCTCGAAAATGTGTGGCGGAATAAGGAAATAAAGTTGCGCTTCCACTACTAGCTATAGCTTTTGGAGTAAGTGGTAAGTGCTTGATCCTAACAAGCTCAACTACCCAAATCAGCAGCCCAGAAAGGAAAACAGAAACAGAACAATATCATCATAGCCTCGCTAAAAGAAGGAATCACTGTTGAATATAAATACTAGTAACATTAACGTAGATGAGTAGAAACTAATGGATACAAAATCAGCATAAGAGAACTTACACAAGCACACCACCATGAAATCAAACGTATTTTAACATCATTTCCTTGTTCATGAGCACTTTGAAATAGAAACCCTCGCTTCATAGACATCAATATACATCAACATAAAATCAAAATGTATAATATCACCATGAATTATAATTATAGTTAAAAACAAAATCAAATCAGCAAAATGCAAAGCCTCAAGCCAGCAAAATCTCCAGCTTTAGCTCTTGGACTATATTACTAATTAAGCAAGTGTTGCTCAAGGAAGTACAACATATTCAAGAATCTATATAAATTGTAAAGTGAAAAAGTTACCAATTTTGGTCCATATAAGACCCTTGTAGTTTGCAGATTGGGAAAAGACATGAATGAGACTAGTCAGGGCCTTTGCCGTAACTCTTAAAAACTTGGAAACAAAATTTACCCAAAAAGAAAATGAAAATGGAAGCTCAGGTCTCCCAGCAGATGGAAAATGTGGCACTGCCACCGCTGCAAACACGCCAGTTGCACATGAGATTCAAATGTCATTTGTGTGTTGGCAGGCCAAGATAAGGGTACAGTTATCTGAATACAAGATCAATAAACTCAAGTGAAACATAACAAAAAGGAGAAAGAACATCACAGCTTTTAGAAATGCCACCACCACTTATAGTCTTATATTCCTCTACTGCTGCTGCCACCTACAACTGCATGATAAAAGAATTGATTCTGAAGTTTGGGGCTCAGATTTTAGGACCTAATTGGGCAAAGAGAAGATGAACCACACCATGGCTGCAAAATCCGAGTTTGCCCTGCCAAAATATGGGTGGGGATGACTCCATGCCCAAAAATCCAAAATAGTGTTTTCCCATAGAAATGAATAATCATCATCACCGCCCCTATCATGCAAGGCAAAATTATACCGTGGACCCTGATCCAAAAGGCCGTTTAATAGTCCTCAGGATACAATCCCACAACTCTACTAAACATAACCTAAAATGGCAGGTTTGGAGGAACAGAGGAAGTATCATTTAACAATATTATGGCCTGTTTGGTAAATAATGTTTAAAACTGAAGCTTGTTCAGTTTCAGCACAGTAACAACACCACCAGAGCGCTCGCCAACACACAAGAGAGGCAGGATCATTTCTGGCTGTCATCTGTTGTTTTGTTCAAAGGGCTGTTTGGGTAACCGAAATGAGAATAGAGAAATCATCGAGGGAGCAGAGAGGGGCAACCACCCTTTGACAAGAAATCCCAATCTCTCTACAAAGCCTCATTTTTTACTCTCTGGGCCGAACCCTAGGAGGTTCAATACCAGAATTTGGGGCTCAGATCTTGAAGCTACTCGGGCAAGAAGAAGACCGACCACGCCATGGCTGCAAAATCCAAGGTTGCAAGCGTGAGTTGCCATCCGAGGTGCCCCGCCAAGATACGGGTCGGGTCGACTCGATGCACGAATCAAAATTAGCCCAGAGAAATGCATAATCATCATCTTCACCGCCCCTTTCGTGTACCGGAAATTCCACAACGTGCTATACAAAAGCATCAACGGATCGTATATTGGCAAATAAGATAGGGGAAGAACATTGAAAGTTGTAAACGTAAAAGGGCGTTTGGTTTATGGTTAAAGGGCTGTTTGGATTATTGATACGAGAACGGAAAAATCATCGGGTGAGCAGAGAGGGGCAACCGCCCTCCGAAAGAAAATCCCAAACTCTCTGCAACCCTCATTTCTTAGTGGTGGTAGTCGTGGAGGAGAAGACCCTGTGAGTGTGCTCTATATTTAAATGGACCATACAAGGGTAGCTATAGTCTTCTATAATAAAAAAGCCAGAAGAACCGCATTAAATGCAGTTCCCGCCCATGAACAAACGGCGTAGTTTTGGATATACAATCAGTATAAGCGGGAATGGCTAAACGGTGCAATTTTGGAAATAACA